>SMSR01007339.1:139445-150038 GCA_019453355.1 Ceratina japonica | reverse complement strand
TTTTTTTTTTTAATATCCAGTTTCGGCGATGATCGATATATTTACCATGTTAATAGGCGACTGTAAAACTAATCCGGCTTGTTGCTTTCTCTGTTGCCTGTAATACTCCTTGAACGTTTCCCCTTCGCGAAGTACCGTATAAATATGCATGCAACGATAAACTGGACTGAAGTCCATTAAATCTTGAGCACTCAACTCCTCTTCCGACTCGTTCGAGGCAGAATTCGTGGTCTGCGATCTCCTCTTTCTTCTACCGGTTATCTCGGCCTCGACGGTCAACTGTTCGTGCGTCTAACGACAAAAATTACTTCAATTCATATTACGATACTACCAGAACAAGTGGAAATGTTTGAATATCCGACGAATCCCGCTTACGTGTCTCATAGCGACTTCGCCAATTTTCGGTGAATACTTTCTAATATTTTCTAAAAAGTCCCGCAAGTCAGACATGGAAGCATCCTTTATGTTCTCGCGCAATCTAAAAATCATATTGGTCAATCGGTCTCGCTCAATGTTATTCAATACTTCTCTGGTTATACTGTAAAACTATATATATATTCCGCAGTCGTCATACGACAATTACTCACTGGGGTATCTGATGGGTAATTTGCGAGGAAAATCTGTAATTCGTCACTTTCGGTAGATCGTGATGTTCCAGTTGCTCAAGCGTCTTTAGAGCCGGATAATAACGCTTGTCCTTCAACTGTTTTTGCAATTTTGCGTAGGCAGCCAGAACGGGAAGACACATGGTGAGACTGTCTACTGCTGCAGCCATGTTACTCTCTACTTTGCGTGCTTTGACGAGCTCCTCTCCTTTCTCTATCACTTTGGTGGCAGTGGCAGTGATCCGTTTATCGAGTTCTAGTATCTCGGCCTGAAGAGAAATTAGACCGTACAGAGATCTTTGCGACACGTTGCGCCTCGAGACGAAAACTACTAACGTTCAACTGTTGAGCTTGAGACCTGACTTGCAACAGCTCTCTGATAGAGTCGATGAAACCTTGATAATGATGATTGCACATCCTCTCGATATCCTTGTCGTGAGCTTTGATACGCTCGTCAAGTTTTTCCATGAATTTCTGATGCTCGTGCCCATCGTAAATTGCTCTAGAAAAGAAAAGGGAAACACGGATCACGATACATCTCAATTGTTTTGTTCAATCCGTTTTTGTCGCAGCTCTCTTTTGTCAAGGGACGATAGTACACCTGAAAACAAGCCCTATACTATTAGTATCTGTAGATTCTATTTCATACAACAAGTATTCGTGCTTCGGAACCATCGTAGACCAGAATAGATTATTAATTTGGTTCGTTGTCAACCTTGACATAATAGAAGCCTAATTTAATTTTTTGTCGTGCGTCTACTACGGGGGTGGCCACCCCCCCGTTTTACAACCCTTTCGATGCGCGTATGCGCGATAAACGCTGCATCTGCGTGAAGAGTCGATCACTCGGAGGGGCGCGGGATTTTAACGAAATTCCCGGAACACGATTAAACCTAGTTCAATTGATCTTTACTTTCTGACCACGTACCGAAAGGTTGGACCCAAATAATCGTCGATGCCTTCGATCTCTTGGATGAGGATATCGTACCGTTGCATTTTGACCAATTGCGAAGGCGACGGGATCGGAATTAAAGGGGATACTTGCAAAATTTTGCCAAACGGATTGGGGTAAACGAGTCAAGTAATTTCGTAATGTAACATTTCCGTTGTTAAAAGCTACTGTCATCGAAATAGCATCGTATACACGACCAGTATATACTTATACTGCCATCTTCGTGCAAGACCAGTGCTTGACACTGACAGTCACGTATACGCGTCATTTATAAATGTGCGTATATATATACGCGTGTCGATGAACCGTCTGCTTAATATATTAAACGAACAAGCAAGTATTAGAGTATAAAAAGTGTAGCGTTTAATCTGTGAAACAAGATTCTCGTACAATTCCGAAGCTGAAAATTAAAAAATATCTTTCGAGCTACTGATGACTAATAAGACTGTGCGCACTGACAGACAAAAGCATGTACGTTATTATCATCTGACAGTCAAACGATTGAATTTGAAAAGCTGACACGACGAGTCGTCCATCACTCTTTAGATATTAAATATAAAGTATAGAGTAGATTCTCAAAATCCGCAATCTATATTTTGTTAGTTGTTACAGAATTTAGGAAACGGCGTCGGGTGGTGGTGGTGGTGGGCATTGTGAATTCGTTCATTTTCAAATAAACGTATTTTCGTGTAGAAAAGGTATTGCGTTCTGTATACGTGATAAAAGGAATTCCGAGGAATCGAAGTAACAGGAACAGGATTGTTTGTAAGTTATCATTGATCCCTCGATCAGATCGGAATATTTATAGTCCGAATGAAAATTTTGAAGGCTGAAATAATACGTTGTAATTCATTCCGATCGGCTGAAGGCTCGAGGTGCATATATACGTTCGGCGTTTGGCGTCTGGGGCGTCTGGGTTGGAGACGCGAAGGCATCGGATGCAGTTTCTGTGCACTGTGAACCCCGGTTGATTCTCGCCTATCGATTGTATCATAGGAACAGCGTACGGGATAGCCTTTTTCTACCGAATTTCTTGTGAAACTTAATCGAGAAACGAAAGTAACGGGGACGATTAAAATCCAAGTGAGTATACGTGAGTGAAGTTTTAATAACAACAGTGCTCGGTACGGTTGGCGCGCAAGTAGTCATTGCGCTGCTGGCCAAGATTTGCTTCATAGTTTACGCGAAGAATCCATTGCGAGAATCATCTATCATCCTAATTATCGTCGAATTACTCGCCGCTCGTTAATCGTCGTTTAGATAAAACAGACTCGAATCCGAGTAGGCCGATCGCGCGTAATCTCGTATATATATATATATATGTATATATATATTATTTCTGTATAAGTTCGAATTGAAAAGTATCGACGAAAGAATCCAACGGAATAGCATTCCTCTGTGGACATTCTATCGGCAGACTGTAAATGAACACAGTAGTAATAGCTGGTGGAACGTTATGTTTTCTTCTCCTCTAATTGTTCCGCAAGTTTATTCAAATTTAATTGGACATTGTTTATCGTGATAATATCGTAATCGTATAAATTAAGTAAAATCGTGATAATATCGTAGTAAACGATGTTGAAACTGAGTAAAATGGAAACTTGACGTATTTCGTCGATTTCACGACCTTTTCAGTAGGTTGTAATAACGTAATAATTTGTATTAGATTATTGTGAAACAATAATGAAGGAGACGACGACGACGACAAATTATTTTATTGTACTCGGTGTAGGGAGTAGGTAGATTATGGGTAATAACGACGGACAGATAGAAGATCGCTTTCCAGTTGTGAACGCGAGATATACGCGAGTAATGAAATAAAATAATGTAACGAGATAACGAATTATTTTAATTGTATTCGGTGTAGGGACTGAGTAGTGTATAGATGATCGTCACGTAATTCTTACACGCCCCTTGATATTGTATTCGGTATAGGGGGAATAGTTATAAAACTACACGTCTCAAATTTTGTGTACGTCTGAATTTTTAGGCAAAAAAAAATGACGCCTGAAGGATATACGCGCGTTTACGTCGGCGGATTAAACGAGAGCATTAAAAAGGAAGATCTCCAAACAGAGTTCGAAAAGTATGGGAAGCTAAACAAAGTCTGGGTAGCGTTTAACCCGCCCGGTTTTGCATTTATCGAGTTTTTAAACATGAACGAAGCGGAACTCGCTTGCAACAGTATGAACGGTACAGAGGTCCTGGGTGCAAAGTTAAGGGTAGAAATTTCACGGGGTAGAGGCAGGGGTGGAAGCAGGGGCGGTATGGGACAGTACAGAGGAAATCGAGGAGGTGCTGCTAGGGGCTACGGATCCGCCACCGCCTCCATGGCGTTCAATTACAGAGGAAACAATATGTATACAGATTATGGAGGTTATTACGCAGGCAAGGGTGGCGGAAGTAGAAATAGAGACTACTACGGAGAAGATTATATGACCAATCGTGCCAGTGGGTATCTTACACGAGAGGGATACACACAAGACGTCTATAACAGCGGAGATCCCAACGCAGAGTATTATACTAACAAAGGCACTGGCACATCGAGGTATCGAAGTCGTTCCCCGGCTAATCGTGGCAGGTACTACTAATATAACGCCTAGTCCTTGTAATCACAATGATTTTTTATGTTATGTCAATCGAAAAATCTTCAAAGATGCAACAGTGGCAATTGGTCTGTTATCGGCACACAGAAAGCAAACTTCCGATCGTATTTTTGTCGGGTTCGAATTGAGACACTTTATATATTATAGGTAATTTACGCGAAACGTTAGACGGGCGAGAGTGTGCCCAAAGAGAGTGCGCGCGAAGAACGTCGGTGGTGTCGGTCAGCTTTTCGTTAGGCACGACACGTAAAGAATCGCGTGATAATAAAATTGGCAATTGGCACTGAGTAAATCTACTGCATGTGTAAATATGTTGCGCGACCTAAAACTGGTCTCGGCTAACGATGATATTTATCTGCTGGAGGAGAACACAAAAATTATGTGTGACATTCAATTTTGCGCTTCCGTGTTCACAGTCATCGTCATCTTCGTGAATGCACATAAAAGATCCGACGCTGCAATTGGCAATCTGAACTGCGCGGGCCAATCAGCCGCCCATCCTGACGACTACATTTCTATCCAATCTACGCAGCGACCTGTATATAGAGACAAGAAAACTACCAGAATTGCAGAATTGAGTTGTGCAATACCATTTGTATAGTATACTTTAGTTCTACTACAGTTTGTAATCGTTTTCAGAAACATTACTCATTAATCATGAACAAAAAAACGTTAATGCAAACTTTATTAACAAGAAAAATGAAACGTGAACGAAATTTGAGCCGAACTATGGAATCGTAGTCTAAAGTGTATTTATATATATGATATACAATTTCCATTTTATTTAAATTTGGGGTATTACATATATTTTATAGTTTCGAATAAGTTCTTTTTTTTTTACGTATATACTTATTATTCATTTTGTGTACTCTTTAAGTTGCTCCTCCTCCTCTCGGAGGGACCGACCGAAGGAAATGTAACTAAAATCAAGCTTAAGCGTGTATCGTACAGAGAAATGTAAGATTTTCCACACAACTAATATCTTTCCGTTTCTTTCTTATTAACATCTAGTATCGAGTGCCTATAACTATTTGTCACTTGCTATAGACATACCACATGTATTATTTAATGAGTAGTGATAACGTTGAACTCGAAATCGAAAACAGAGAAGCAGCAAGGAGAAACGCCAATTTTAGCCAAATGCACACACTATTGCTCGTATATATATATAAATAGTGAACTATACAACTCTGCCTTATTTTTATACGCCATGCGAGAAAATCCAGGTTCAAATCAGCTGCAGAAGAATTGATTCATCGTTGATAACGTAATTTAAATCATGGCCTTGAAGTATATGTGCAGAAATAGTATTGCATTTGGAGAAAGACGGNAGAATTGAGTTGTGCAATACCATTTGTATAGTATACTTTAGTTCTACTACAGTTTGTAATCGTTTTCAGAAACATTACTCATTAATCATGAACAAAAAAACGTTAATGCAAACTTTATTAACAAGAAAAATGAAACGTGAACGAAATTTGAGCCGAACTATGGAATCGTAGTCTAAAGTGTATTTATATATATGATATACAATTTCCATTTTATTTAAATTTGGGGTATTACATATATTTTATAGTTTCGAATAAGTTCTTTTTTTTTTACGTATATACTTATTATTCATTTTGTGTACTCTTTAAGTTGCTCCTCCTCCTCTCGGAGGGACCGACCGAAGGAAATGTAACTAAAATCAAGCTTAAGCGTGTATCGTACAGAGAAATGTAAGATTTTCCACACAACTAATATCTTTCCGTTTCTTTCTTATTAACATCTAGTATCGAGTGCCTATAACTATTTGTCACTTGCTATAGACATACCACATGTATTATTTAATGAGTAGTGATAACGTTGAACTTGAAATCGAAAACAGAGAAGCAGCAAGGAGAAACGCCAATTTTAGCCAAATGCACACACTATTGCTCGTATATATATATAAATAGTGAACTATACAACTCTGCCTTATTTTTATACGCCATGCGAGAAAATCCAGGTTCAAATCAGCTGCAGAAGAATTGATTCATCGTTGATAACGTAATTTAAATCATGGCCTTGAAGTATATGTGCAGAAATAGTATTGCATTTGGAGAAAGACGGGACATTCCTCCGGAGACTTGAGGACGAAATATGGTAATGTTTGACATTGCTGTAAATCATGTGGAATTGGATATATATTAAATAATTTGCTCTGACTACTATCCGCCACCCTGCCTGACCGCCCGCCCGCCCGCTTGCCTGCCTACTTTCTTACGATGCATATTCGATATTCGATATTCAAATACCGATACGGATATACAGAAATGTTACGTTTAAGTTTTGCCCTTCGGTTAAGACGGGAGAGGTTCACGTAACTATCGTTTAACTACGATCAATTACGGAAAAATGTTCATATTTATTAAACACCGTGTGCTGTGTGCATCGTAGAATTATTTTATGGAAGCTAGTAGATTGGCCCTCCTCTCGGTATTTTGAAATAACGCCCTGATCAGTTGTTTCACTTGAGGCGCTGTAAATTTTCGCGCGAGCGGCCCTTCGCCGCCGTTCCACCTGGCTTCGATCTCCTTCAACGAGGCGGCCAACACTCGAATCAATTCTAAAAATTTCTCCCACTTTCTGACGTGTTGACGGATGATCATCTTCTGGGGATCCTGGAACCACACATACGTTTCCTTCTGAACAACTTAATCCCACAGAAACTTCGATTTAGGAAATCTCAGAAATGTAGTAGCAGCATTTTAATAAATTAATTTTAATGTAAATCTTTTATATAAAGTAAGTAATAAAAGTTTTTAATACAACGAGTCGTCGTGTGTGTGTGTACTTTCCCGATGACGTGTGAACTCACCGGAAATATTTGTGGCGCACGCTTAACGATCATGTTGAACAACGTCGTCAGTTCGGTCGCGACATCGGCAGGGATATCTTCGACGGATATTACTCTGATTATTAAATCCTCGAGCATAGAATTCATTATGCATCCTAGAAGAACGTTGGTCGGCAGTCGGTTAGTAGTTCCGAGTATCGGCCCGTTCGATCGAACCGTCGTCGAGAGAATACGAACTCACCCACGGCTCTGCAATAAACGTTTACAGGTAATACGTCTGACCAGACCGTCTTCAACAATTCCAATTGCCGGATGCACTGTCTCATTGCACGTTCCGTGCTCGGATGCAGTTCGGACGTTTGACCCAACGCCGACAACCCGGACTCTTTCAGTATATCGAAAATGATATTTCTCTGATATTTCATGTGCTCCAAGAAGCACCGCGTCCCGACTTCCCTCAACACCAACACTTGATCGGCGAACGACAAGTTCAGATTGCGCAAAGATTCCGGGAATTTGTCCCTGTACTCGTGTCCCAACGTTAGAAGGTGATGCGCGAGGTACATGCAGTTGTTATGGAATACAGCTAAACCGAAATGGTAGATGTACGAACGGCGTTAAGAAATCTCGTCTTCGGACAACTGCATCTTGCCGATTCTCGTCGATTTATTTTTACTAACCGACTTGTTGGGGGATAGTTTCCAAGAACTTTCGATGATGCTCCGGAGCCAGTCCCGCGTACATCACGAAAACGTGTCTACACGTGTAGAATAACTGAATCGCACAAGATTCCGAGTTGTAACAAGCTTCGTCTAAGATACTTCTCGCGAGATGCAAGGTCTCTCTGGCGCTCTTACTGAAACACGTACAGAGAGAAAACGGTTCGTGAAAAACTTGATCAAAGGAATTTTCGCATACCAATTTCTGTACCTTATCTGACACTTGGGAAGTTGAAATGTGTTCTTACTTAATTTCTTGTCTATTTTCACCTCGCCGAAATCATACGCGGTTTCTTGAAATTCGAGCGGCTCCTAAAACCAGTACAATACTCTATATTATTAATTCTATTGTAACGCGACGCTTCGACGCAAACTTGCCTGCGGTTCGTACGTGATGCAGTCATGTAAATCTTTCTTTATAATAGTTCGTGCCTTTTCTAGCAGATCTTGACAAATCTTTTTGATAAATAATTTGTCAATATTTTTCGTGTAGTCCGCGAGGAACAGCTGGTCGTTCGTGATGAACCCTGAAACCCTCGAACACCAGTCACCATTAGTTACCGTAGCAAAGTCGATGTAACAAAATGAACTGTTCAAAGCTCGTTATACCAATTTTGACTAAGAAATATTGGAAATCATTGATCGCTTGAACGATGGGCGCAAAGTTCTTCAAGTCGGCGCTGGACGTTGGGGTGATTCGTGAAATACAATTGTTCGTCAACGACGTCGACAAAGGTTCCAGCAAACAAGGATGTAATACTTTCAGGAACGTTTCGTCGTCGTGTACAGTGAAATTAAAATGCTGATGAAGGAATTTGAACAGTAACTCAAGATTGTAAAGAACGCTCTTGTAACCAGGCGATTTGTTTCTGTTCAATACTTCTACGACGAAAGCAGTTTCATCGATTACATACACGGAGCAATCGTCGTTTATGATCGAACTAATCACGCACTCCATAACGATCGTAGAGAATTTTTGTAGATACGCCGAGAGTTCGTTCACTCGATGCAAACTCCTGATCAAGTCTTGTATATCGTTCGATTCATTTTTAATCCTCAATTCTACGAGTTTGCCGTCCTCGTCCTCGACGCCGGTCCAACGAATACGATCTTGCAGTACCGACGACACTTCGGACGGAAACGAAGTGGACAAGTTCGAATATTCCTTTTTGATCGCTTCGTAAATATCGAGCTCGCGTAAGTCGGTTCGCGAACATTCCAAAGTAGTTTCCATCTCGCGAAGACTCTCGGCCGCGTCCAAATAGAGTTTATTGTCTCGGTAACTTTTTATAGACTTTATGCATTCGTGCAAGGTCAGCAGCTGACCCGACAGTTGCAACATCATATTTGATTCTTTCAACGCTTGCGAGAGAGTCTTCAATTCTTTCGTAGAACCGGACAGTTCTATTTTGATCTGGAACAACACACAGAATTAAATACACTGGCCAATTTTATCCGTCGTAGGTGTCTCGATTCTCGAGCTGTTGAATCTACCTGATCGTCTATCCTCTCTTGCAGCTCGTTCATTTCTTTCAACAACTTGTTTCCCTTTACCACGAGATGTTGGTCTCTCGCAAGCTTCGGCGTTAACTCGACGTAATTGTCGTCCATAAAAACTTTGACATCGTATTTTAATTTCATTATTTCCTGTTCGACGTCCGCTATCTTTTCGTGCAAGTTGACCTTTTCCAGTTTTCCTGATTGAACGACCAAAATTACGTGCAGTTCCTCACCGCCAACAAAGTACGTTAATTAGAAACAAATAAAGAAAGATAGACGTAACAACTTATGTACTTTCTTCAATCACCGAGCTTCAGTCAGAACTTGTTATTCAAATTTTTATCACATTTAACTTACTTACCCGCTGTAATCAGCACGTCAGTCAAAAATGACATTTCGTCTGTTATATTTTATGTACAAAAAGAGCTAATTAATTTTCTTATTGACGTAACACCAAATATACGACCGTTTTATAAATATGTACTAATAACTGTACGGTATTAAAAAGAAAACAGAATTGCTTAAACACGTTTATTTATTTCCTATTACAGTTTTGGACTTGTGAATAGCGTACGTACATACATCTAGCGGACTGAAGCGACCGAAATCGCGAACTGAGCGTTCTGATTTACACATTAAAAAGAAATACTTTTCCTGACAAGTTTAAGTAACGATTTAGATTTTTAATTATATCAACGATACTCGTTAACATATCTTAACGAAACCTCGGGGACATTTGGAGAGGCCCTTTTTGAACATGCCTCTGTAATTTTGTCAAAATCGGTACGTCAAAAACCGAGATATTTGCATTTTTTCCTAAATCGCATCGTTGCGTCTGGTATTTGACCGTGTGGCGCCATCTAGCGGACAAAGTCTCGAACTAAGCGCTCTAGATTTGTGAAGTAAAATTTCTGGCATTTGAACGTGTGGCGCCATCTAGCGGTTGAAGTCTCGAACTAAGGGTTCTGGGTACGAAATAAATGCTTAGTTCACGAGTCCAGTCCGCTAGATGGCGACACACGTCCAAATGCCAGACAAAACTAGACGATTTAGAAAAAAATGCAAATATCACGGCTTTTGACGTACCGGTTTTGACAAAATTACAGAGGCATGTTCAAAAAGGGCCTCTACAAGTGTTTACCAAGTTTCATTATGATACGTTAACGAATATCATTGATATAATTAAAATTCTAAATCGGGGATTGAGACTTGTCAGGAAAAGTATTTCTTTTTAATGTGTAAATCAGAACGCTTAGTTCGCGACTCCAGTCCGCTAGATGGCGCCACACGTCCAAATGCCAGGCGAAACGAAACGATTTAGAAAAAAATGCAAATATCTCGGCTTTTGACGTACCGATTTTGACAAAATTACAGAGGCATGTTCAAAAAGGGC
>SMSR01007339.1:118250-134394 GCA_019453355.1 Ceratina japonica | reverse complement strand
TATTGCAGAGCCGTGGGTGAGTTCGTATTCTCTCGACGACGGTTCGATCGAACGGGCCGATACTCGGAACTACTAACCGACTGCCGACCAACGTTCTTCTAGGATGCATAATGAATTCTATGCTCGAGGATTTAATAATCAGAGTAATATCCGTCGAAGATATCCCTGCCGATGTCGCGACCGAACTGACGACGTTGTTCAACATGATCGTTAAGCGTGCGCCACAAATATTTCCGGTGAGTTCACACGTCATCGGGAAAGTACACACACACGACGACTCGTTGTATTAAAAACTTTTATTACTTACTTTATATAAAAGATTTACATTAAAATTAAATTATTAAAATGCTGCTACTACATTTCTGAGATTTCCTAAATCGAAGTTTCTGTGGGATTAAGTTGTTCAGAAGGAAACGANGGCTGATTGGCCCGCGCAGTTCAGATTGCCAATTGCAGCGTCGGATCTTTTATGTGCATTCACGAAGATGACGATGACTGTGAACACGGAAGCGCAAAATTGAATGTCACACATAATTTTTGTGTTCTCCTCCAGCAGATAAATATCATCGTTAGCCGAGACCAGTTTTAGGTCGCGCAACATATTTACACATGCAGTAGATTTACTCAGTGCCAATTGCCAATTTTATTATCACGCGATTCTTTACGTGTCGTGCCTAACGAAAAGCTGACCGACACCACCGACGTTCTTCGCGCGCACTCTCTTTGGGCACACTCTCGCCCGTCTAACGTTTCGCGTAAATTACCTAAAATATATCGTGTCTCAATTCGAACCCGACAAAAATACGATCGGAAGTTTGCTTTCTGTGTGCCGATAACAGACCAATTGCCACTGTTGCATCTTTGAAGATTTTTCGATTGACATAACATAAAAAATCATTGTGATTACAAGGACTAGGCGTTATATTAGTAGTACCTGCCACGATTAGCCGGGGAACGACTTCGATACCTCGATGTGCCAGTGCCTTTGTTAGTATAATACTCTGCGTTGGGATCTCCGCTGTTATAGACGTCTTGTGTGTATCCCTCTCGTGTAAGATACCCACTGGCACGATTGGTCATATAATCTTCTCCGTAGTAGTCTCTATTCCTACTTCCGCCACCCTTGCCTGCGTAATAACCTCCATAATCTGTATACATATTGTTTCCTCTGTAATTGAACGCCATGGAGGCGGCGGCGGATCCGTAGCCCCTAGCAGCACCTCCTCGATTTCCTCTGTACTGTCCCATACCGCCCCTGCTTCCACCCCTGCCTCTACCCCGTGAAATTTCTACCCTTAACTTTGCACCCAGGACCTCTGTACCGTTCATACTGTTGCAAGCGAGTTCCGCTTCGTTCATGTTTAAAAACTCGATAAATGCAAAACCGGGCGGGTTAAACGCTACCCAGACTTTGTTTAGCTTGCCATACTTTTCGAACTCTGTTTGGAGATCTTCCTTTTTAATGCTCTCGTTTAATCCGCCGACGTAAACGCGCGTATATCCTTCAGGCGTCATTTTTTTTTTGCCTAAAAATTCAGACGTACACAAAATTTGAGACGTGTAGTTTTATAACTATTCCCCCTATACCGAATACAATATCAAGGGGGCGTGTAAGAATTACGTGACGATCATCTATACACTACTCAGTCCCTACACCGAATACAATTAAAATAATTCGTCATCTCGTTACATTATTTTATTTCATTACTAGCGTATATCTCGCGTTCACAACTGGAAAGCAATCTTCTATCTGTCCGTCGTTATTACCCATAATCTACCTACTCCCTACACCGAGTACAATAAAATAATTTGTCGTCGTCGTCGTCGTCTCCTTCATTATTGTTTCACAATAATCTAATACAAATTATTACGTTATTACATCCTACTGAAAAGGTCGTGAAATCGACGAAATACGTCAAGTTTCCATTTTACTCAGTTTCAACATCGTTTACTACGATATTATCACGATTTTACTTAATTTATACGATTACGATATTATCACGATAAACAATGTCCAATTAAATTTGAATAAACTTGCGGAACAATTAGAGGAGAAGAAAACATAACGTTCCACCAGCTATTACTACTGTGTTCATTTACAGTCTGCCGATAGAATGTCCACAGAGGAATGCTATTCTGTTGGATTCTTTCGTCGATACTTTTCAATTCGAACTTATACAGAAATAATATATATATACATATATATATATATATACGAGATTACGCGCGATCGGCCTACTCGGATTCGAGTCTGTTTTATCTAAACGACGATTAACGAGCGGCGAGTAATTCGACGATAATTAGGATGATAGATGATTCTCGCAATGGATTCTTCGCGTAAACTATGAAGCAAATCTTGGCCAGCAGCGCAATGACTACTTGCGCGCCAACCGTACCGAGCACTGTTGTTATTAAAACTTCACTCACGTATACTCACTTGGATTTTAATCGTCCCCGTTACTTTCGTTTCTCGATTAAGTTTCACAAGAAATTCGGTAGAAAAAGGCTATCCCGTACGCTGTTCCTATGATACAATCGATAGGCGAGAATCAACCGGGGTTCACAGTGCACAGAAACTGCATCCGATGCCTTCGCGTCTCCAACCCAGACGCCCCAGACGCCAAACGCCGAACGTATATATGCACCTCGAGCCTTGAGCCGATCGGAATGAATTACAACGTATTATTTCAGCCTTCAAAATTTTCATTCGGACTATAAATATTCCGATTTGATCGAGGGATCAATGATAACTTACAAACAATCCTGTTCCTGTTACTTCGATTCCTCGGAATTCTTTTTATCACGTGTACAGAACGCAATACCTTTTCTACACGAAAATACGTTTATTTGAAAATGAACGAATTCACAATGCCCACCACCACCACCACCCGACGCCGTTTCCTAAATTCTGTAACAACTAACAAAATATAGATTGCGGATTTTGAGAATCTACTCTATACTTTATATTTAATATCTAAAGAGTGATGGACGACTCGTCGTGTCAGCTTTTCAAATTCAATCGTTTGACTGTCAGATGATAATAACGTACATGCTTTTGTCTGTCAGTGCGCACAGTCTTATTAGTCATCAGTAGCTCGAAAGATATTTTTTAATTTTCAGCTTCGGAATTGTACGAGAATCTTGTTTCACAGATTAAACGCTACACTNGTGAAATCGACGAAATACGTCAAGTTTCCATTTTACTCAGTTTCAACATCGTTTACTACGATATTATCACGATTTTACTTAATTTATACGATTACGATATTATCACGATAAACAATGTCCAATTAAATTTGAATAAACTTGCGGAACAATTAGAGGAGAAGAAAACATAACGTTCCACCAGCTATTACTACTGTGTTCATTTACAGTCTGCCGATAGAATGTCCACAGAGGAATGCTATTCTGTTGGATTCTTTCGTCGATACTTTTCAATTCGAACTTATACAGAAATAATATATATATACATATATATATATATATACGAGATTACGCGCGATCGGCCTACTCGGATTCGAGTCTGTTTTATCTAAACGACGATTAACGAGCGGCGAGTAATTCGACGATAATTAGGATGATAGATGATTCTCGCAATGGATTCTTCGCGTAAACTATGAAGCAAATCTTGGCCAGCAGCGCAATGACTACTTGCGCGCCAACCGTACCGAGCACTGTTGTTATTAAAACTTCACTCACGTATACTCACTTGGATTTTAATCGTCCCCGTTACTTTCGTTTCTCGATTAAGTTTCACAAGAAATTCGGTAGAAAAAGGCTATCCCGTACGCTGTTCCTATGATACAATCGATAGGCGAGAATCAACCGGGGTTCACAGTGCACAGAAACTGCATCCGATGCCTTCGCGTCTCCAACCCAGACGCCCCAGACGCCAAACGCCGAACGTATATATGCACCTCGAGCCTTGAGCCGATCGGAATGAATTACAACGTATTATTTCAGCCTTCAAAATTTTCATTCGGACTATAAATATTCCGATTTGATCGAGGGATCAATGATAACTTACAAACAATCCTGTTCCTGTTACTTCGATTCCTCGGAATTCTTTTTATCACGTGTACAGAACGCAATACCTTTTCTACACGAAAATACGTTTATTTGAAAATGAACGAATTCACAATGTCCACCACCACCACCACCACCCGACGCCGTTTCCTAAATTCTGTAACAACACTAATAACTAACAAAATATAGATTGCGGATTTTGAGTCAGCTTAAAAGAATCTACTCTATACTTTATATTTAATATCTAAAGAGTGATGGACGACTCGTCGTGTCAGCTTTTCAAATTCAATCGTTTGACTGTCAGATGATAATAACGTACATGCTTTTGTCTGTCAGTGCGCACAGTCTTATTAGTCATCAGTAGCTCGAAAGATATTTTTTAATTTTCAGCTTCGGAATTGTACGAGAATCTTGTTTCACAGATTAAACGCTACACTTTTTATACTCTAATACTTGCTTGTTCGTTTAATATATTAAGCAGACGGTTCATCGACACGCGTATATATATACGCACATTTATAAATGACGCGTATACGTGACTGTCAGTGTCAAGCACTGGTCTTGCACGAAGATGGCAGTATAAGTATATACTGGTCGTGTATACGATGCTATTTCGATGACAGTAGCTTTTAACAACGGAAATGTTACATTACGAAATTACTTGACTCGTTTACCCCAATCCGTTTGGCAAAATTTTGCAAGTATCCCCTTTAATTCCGATCCCGTCGCCTTCGCAATTGGTCAAAATGCAACGGTACGATATCCTCATCCAAGAGATCGAAGGCATCGACGATTATTTGGGTCCAACCTTTCGGTACGTGGTCAGAAAGTAAAGATCAATTGAACTAGGTTTAATCGTGTTCCGGGAATTTCGTTAAAATCCCGCGCCCCTCCGAGTGATCGACTCTTCACGCAGATGCAGCGTTTATCGCGCATACGCGCATCGAAAGGGTTGTAAAACGGGGGGGTGGCCACCCCCGTAGTAGACGCACGACAAAAAATTAAATTAGGCTTCTATTATGTCAAGGTTGACAACGAACCAAATTAATAATCTATTCTGGTCTACGATGGTTCCGAAGCACGAATACTTGTTGTATGAAATAGAATCTACAGATACTAATAGTATAGGGCTTGTTTTCAGGTGTACTATCGTCCCTTGACAAAAGAGAGCTGCGACAAAAACGGATTGAACAAAACAATTGAGATGTATCGTGATCCGTGTTTCCCTTTTCTTTTCTAGAGCAATTTACGATGGGCACGAGCATCAGAAATTCATGGAAAAACTTGACGAGCGTATCAAAGCTCACGACAAGGATATCGAGAGGATGTGCAATCATCATTATCAAGGTTTCATCGACTCTATCAGAGAGCTGTTGCAAGTCAGGTCTCAAGCTCAACAGTTGAACGTTAGTAGTTTTCGTCTCGAGGCGCAACGTGTCGCAAAGATCTCTGTACGGTCTAATTTCTCTTCAGGCCGAGATACTAGAACTCGATAAACGGATCACTGCCACTGCCACCAAAGTGATAGAGAAAGGAGAGGAGCTCGTCAAAGCACGCAAAGTAGAGAGTAACATGGCTGCAGCAGTAGACAGTCTCACCATGTGTCTTCCCGTTCTGGCTGCCTACGCAAAATTGCAAAAACAGTTGAAGGACAAGCGTTATTATCCGGCTCTAAAGACGCTTGAGCAACTGGAACATCACGATCTACCGAAAGTGACGAATTACAGATTTTCCTCGCAAATTACCCATCAGATACCCCAGTGAGTAATTGTCGTATGACGACTGCGGAATATATATATAGTTTTACAGTATAACCAGAGAAGTATTGAATAACATTGAGCGAGACCGATTGACCAATATGATTTTTAGATTGCGCGAGAACATAAAGGATGCTTCCATGTCTGACTTGCGGGACTTTTTAGAAAATATTAGAAAGTATTCACCGAAAATTGGCGAAGTCGCTATGAGACACGTAAGCGGGATTCGTCGGATATTCAAACATTTCCACTTGTTCTGGTAGTATCGTAATATGAATTGAAGTAATTTTTGTCGTTAGACGCACGAACAGTTGACCGTCGAGGCCGAGATAACCGGTAGAAGAAAGAGGAGATCGCAGACCACGAATTCTGCCTCGAACGAGTCGGAAGAGGAGTTGAGTGCTCAAGATTTAATGGACTTCAGTCCAGTTTATCGTTGCATGCATATTTATACGGTACTTCGCGAAGGGGAAACGTTCAAGGAGTATTACAGGCAACAGAGAAAGCAACAAGCCGGATTAGTTTTACAGTCGCCTATTAACATGGTAAATATATCGATCATCGCCGAAACTGGATATTAAAAAAAAAAATTGTGAGGCACGTTCTTTGCAGCACGAGAGCATAACTGGCTATCAAACGTATCTACAGGGTATTGTAGGCTTTTTTATAGTGGAAGATCATATTTTAAATACCGGAAACGGTTTGGCTACACGAGCTTATTTAGACGAACTGTGGCAAACGGCACTATCGATAATTGTGAACGCTTTACGCACTCACTCCGTAAGTATTGTACGAAGATGCGCGTCCGCGTACGGGAACGAAACGTTGGAAATATACGTGTTTTTCAGGCCTACTGTACCGACGCAACGCTCATTTTAAAAATAAAGAATCTCATAATGTTGTTCAACACAACGTTAAGGGTGAGTAGTTGTTCTGTACTGTTTCATATGAGTCCGTCATTGACGCGTAACACGTTTTCTTTTGATGACCTTTTTCGGCGGACACAGAATTACGGATACTCCGTAGGACAACTGTGGAATTTATTACAAGAAATCCGAGTACACTACAATGAAGTTTTAATGCAGCATTGGGTACAAGTTTTTAGAGATATTCTAGACGAAGACAGTTTCTTACCGATTCAGGTACGCTTCTTACGCTTATCGTTACGAATCGTGTTACGATGTATACTATGATATGCAGTTATTGATGCGTCGCGTTACAGGTCACGACGCAAGAAGAGTACGACGGTGTCCTCGATTTGTTTCCATACCACGACGACGAACTGCGACAAGCAGAATTTCCTAAGAAGTTCCCGTTCTCGGACATGGTGCCGAAAGTTTACCAACAGGTCAAAGAATTCATCTACGCTTGTCTAAAGTTTTCCGAGGACCTAAACTTTACGCAAACAGAAATCGACGAGATGATATGCAAGTCAACGAATTTATTATTGACGAGAACGTTTAGCGGCTGCCTGTCGTCGTTATTTCGGAAACCGTCGCTGGCACTTTTGCAAGTCGTCCAAATTATAATAAATACCGGCTACCTCGAAAAGTCTACAAAGTATTTAGAAGAGTTTGTGTCGAACATCACGGGGTGAGTGTTCGACGACGAGACAAGTCAATAATTCTTCCGCCCGACGTGTTATTCGTAATTCGATCGTTATATTAATTACAGAACGCCGCACGAAGGACAGCTGAGCTGTGTGGGCGTTGAATCGGCTATGTTCAGAGTTGCGAGAGACGACGCTGAACAGCAGATTTGCGAAAAATTGAAGAACAAACTCGACGAGTTTTTAGAATTAGAAAATTACGATTGGAACTTGGCAGAACCTCAGGGGCACGCGTCCGGTTTCATCACCGATCTCATAGCATTTCTCCAAAGTACTTTCACATGTTTCACTAATCTACCAGTACGTACGTTTCTGCACGACGACGATTCACGCGTCGAATCGTCGACAAACTTTGTCGTAATTACCTCTCGGTATTATTATTATTATTATTATTCTTAGGAAGAAGTCGCCCAAGTGGCTTGTCAATCGGCCTGTTCCCACATAGCGAAATCGATATTAGGAATATTAATTAGCGAGGATTTGAAACAGATATCCATGGGTGCTCTACAACAAGTCAATTTAGACACAATACAATGTGAACGTACGCACGGCTTATTACTTTTATTCTCGACGTGTTAGCAATGAACGGTTACAAAACTTTTTTTAATTGAATCGAATCGAAAGAGACTGTGAGAAGAAGAAAATGGAATTTCGCTTTTAGAGTTCGCCGCCTCGGAACCGGTGGTCGGTCTGCCGGAGGGGACGTTGCTTCAACATTTTGCACAATTAAGACAATTACTAGACTTGTTTATGAGTTGGGACTGG
This sequence comes from Ceratina japonica, assembly GCA_019453355.1. NCBI lineage: Eukaryota > Metazoa > Arthropoda > Insecta > Hymenoptera > Apidae > Ceratina > Ceratina japonica. Next base: position 126,237 of record SMSR01007339.1, on the reverse strand, counting down.
CCTACTTATTTCCACGACTATGGCCACGAATCGAGTAAATACAATCTGGTAACTCCGAACATGGCCGTACTTTTATTGGAGAAGTATGTATCCCGCGTCCTCGTGACTTTTAGCGCGACTTCGACACGCGCGCATACTCGTGGCTTATTACCCGTACCCGACGTACACCGTGTATATTAACGAAGCTTCGTTTAACGTACTTACAGATTGAAGGAATCCGATAAGAAAACAGTGTTTGCCGTATTAAAGAAAAGCGAGCGCGACAAGAAAAAACTTTTAGAAACGGTGTTGAAGCAATTGCGCCAACTAGCACAAACTACTCAACAGTGAACGAAGAACGATATTAGAGGAGTGTATGTACATATTTCCAAAAACGATTGTAAATAGACAATTTTTTTTTTAATATATAAATATACTCGATGCGTAAGTATTTAGAAACTTATTGTTATTGTTAGAATAAAATGATGACTGTAAGAAAATTCTCTCGTCTACGCGTATCACAGTCGATATTTCGTTCCTTATATCGTCGTAAGTTATTATATTATAGTGTTCAATCACGTTGCAACGATCTGTGTTCGAGATTGTGCCGGGCAATAGAATATAATACATTCACTTAAATTCCCATTACACTTATTATTTTAATTGTTTTCCTCCTAGATCGGCGTTATTATTTTACATTTAAATGAGAGTTACATATCGTACAATAACTGTACAGTGAATAATAATAATAGTAATAATGTATAAAGTGTCCCAATTCCTAAGTCTTGTAGAAGTAATTAAAATTATCTCTGAAATCAAATTAAACCGGTTTTTAAGAAACCATCCAGAGAGAGTCAATCAATGACTACCTCTATAATCAATTTAATCGGTGGTGGTGACCGTATACGTATCGAGATATAAGGGTAATACATTTATAGATAGATAATTATATTAAGAATAATAAAATGGATTAAATACAAATCAACAATAATTCCTGTAAATTAATACCAAGAGCTTAATTGTTGGATTTATGAAGAATCAATTCGATAAGTATTTAATAGAGGTAAAACAAATTAATAATAATAATATGCATATATAGACCAATTACGATGCATGTGGCACAATTTAATTGGTGATGTAGAGGGGTGAGGACTAATCGTCAATATTATCGGGATCCACGTCGTNTGTTATTGTTAGAATAAAATGATGACTGTAAGAAAATTCTCTCGTCTACGTATCACAGTCGATATTTCGTTCCTTATATCGTCGTAAGTTATTATATTATAGTGTTCAATCACGTTGCAACGATCTGTGTTCGAGATTGTGCCGGGCAATAGAATATAATACATTCACTTAAATTCCCATTACACTTATTATTTTAATTGTTTTCCTCCTAGATCGGCGTTATTATTTTACATTTAAATGAGAGTTACATATCGTACAATAACTGTACAGTGAATAATAATAATAGTAATAATGTATAAAGTGTCCCAATTCCTAAGTCTTGTAGAAGTAATTAAAATTATCTCTGAAATCAAATTAAACCGGTTTTTAAGAAACCATCCAGAGAGAGTCAATCAATGACTACCTCTATAATCAATTTAATCGGTGGTGGTGACCGTATACGTATCGAGATATAAGGGTAATACATTTATAGATAGATAATTATATTAAGAATAATAAAATGGATTAAATACAAATCAACAATAATTCCTGTAAATTAATACCAAGAGCTTAATTGTTGGATTTATGAAGAATCAATTCGATAAGTATTTAATAGAGGTAAAACAAATTAATAATAATAATATGCATATATAGACCAATTACGATGCATGTGGCACAATTTAATTGGTGATGTAGAGGGGTGAGGACTAATCGTCAATATTATCGGGATCCACGTCGTCTGGTAGCATGGAATACTTGTTGGAAGCTACAAAATTCTGAAACAAAATCGAATCGTGTATAATCAATCTACCCCGCGAGTCGAGTCGAATAGCAATTCTTTCACTCACCGGAGTCTGTTCATCCTTTGCTTTCGGCATTCTACTAACATCGTCTTTCTCTCTTTCTCTCCGCTCTCTGTAAATTATAATAAAAACAATTATTGAGGCACGCGTCTATACGCGTGTCGTTACACGGGAAGTGGAAACNTCTGGTAGCATGGAATACTTGTTGGAAGCTACAAAATTCTGAAACAAAATGGAATCGTGTGTAATCAATCTACCCCGCGAGTCGAGTCGAATAGCAATTCTTTCACTCACCGGAGTCTGTTCATCCTTCGCTTTCGGCATTCTACTAACATCGTCTTTCTCTCTTTCTTTCCGCTCTCTGTAAATTATAATAAAAACAATTATTGAGGCACGCGTCTATACGCGTGTCGTTACACGGGAAGTGGAAATGATCCAACTCTGTTACACTCCTCCTACCTCTGGTCTGCACCGCGAGAATCATTCGATCGTGGAGGACCTCTCGAAGATGGTCGTCCCCCGCGGGCAGGAGGCGGCTGCTGACCTTTAGGCTCTCCGTATTGATCTAAAGTACGAAACAATAGAGTACGTCAGTAAAAAAAAAAAAAATTTGTAGTTCGGAGACGAACGTATTTGCGGTCGTACGAAATTCCATGTTTACCAGAATGAGCAGCTTGACTCTGTGCTCCTGGCTTTTCGCTTCGCCGGCCTCTGTCGTCCTCCGACCGCCAGGTGGGTCGACCTCTCTCTCTGTCCTCGCGACCCTCCTACCGACAAACGACGGATTTCCGTAATAAACGAAACGAACACGATCAACGAATTGAACGTAAAAAATCTTACCCCGTTCCGCCTGCCCCAAGTGCCCTCCTTCGAACCGCGTTTCTCCGGATCCCTGAAACGAAGACAAAACCCCGTTCTACAATTGAAACCCCGAACTCTGCGCGTTCCAACATCATTTTTAAACGAATCATTCATTTTCCGTACCCGTCTTCTTTGGACTTGGATTCCGCGTACGACTTTGCGAGACGCTCTTCTATTTCCCTTTCCTTGGCAGTGGTATCTACAGGTTTTGCCGCACCGAATATGTTCGTCGACGAAGCGGGCGCAGGAGCAGACGCAGCTTGTTGCGGCGGCGGTTCCTTTCTTTGCTCTTTTTGCGGTTCTCTGTGTTGTTCTTCCTTCGGCAGCAATTCCGGTTGTTGTTCTTTCTCCGATTCTTGTTCCTTTTCGTCGCCGCCGCCAGTCTCTGCCTTTACGACGACGATAGGGTCGATAGGTTTCGTACGCGGTTGCAGCTGCAACTTCGGCCTGGTCCTCGATTCGGCTGTAACATTTGCAAAAATTCTTTTACCGCGTACACCGTTCGTCGCGGGAGCGGGAATGACTTACCTTTGTTCTCCATAGCGAGCGGAGGCTTTCCTTGTCTGCGCGGACCGTCGCGATCCCATTCGCGGTCAGACGACTCCCCGTAATTGCGGCGCGGACCAAAACTGCTTCCTCGGTCTCCTCCCTCCCGGTCTCTGCTATCCCTCCTGTCGTAACGAGGCCAATCTCTCTCCTTGTCGTCGTCTCTGAAACCGCCGCCGCCGCCTCGTTCTCTGAACATCGGCCTCCCTCTATCGCTGTTCTCGCGCCACGCTCCCGGCTTATTATCATAACTAGAGCCTAAATCGACGCGAACAGATTTAGAGATAAATCAATCTTCGGACAATGTGTATATTGAGTGTGAACGAACGTACTCTCTCGATCGTCGCCTCTTCGATCTCGGTTGTCGTATCGACTACGGTACGAATCGCCGCCTTCCGACGCGTTCTCGTCTCGCGGGCCGCTCCTCCAATCTCCGGATGTACGTTCGGGATCGTCGAAGCCGTCCCTACGGTTGTCCCGACCCATTCGACCTCCGCGACGGTCATCGTTATTCGGAAGATCGATTCGAACTCTCCTGGTCTTCATCGGCTGTGAAAATAACAACAACAACCAGCGTACCATTGTTCCCTTCGATATTAATAATATTCTCAAGTCGATAACGAGTACGCACACGCACCAAGGAAGTAAAGTCATTGATGATCATTCCCGCGGGTGGGTTTGCTGTCACCCCCAAGGGAACACGATCGACTTTATTCCCTTGGTGTTGCACATAGGACTTTGTTCACGGCTCATCCGTATAGTCAGTAGTTTATTGTCTTGAAAAGTGGGACGTATACTCGACCGTCGTTCAGTACCAAAACGGCGAGAACCAGAAGAAGTATATGGGTATCGGTTAGAATCGACTGAAAATATATCCAATATTTCGAACGTAAACGTCTCCGAACGTGTTTGGCTATTGAAATTTTTTCAAGTTTTTGGAATGAATAACGCGTACGCGGGAATAAAGCATACGCGTGAGAAAGGAGTCACTTTTGTCAGCCGCTTTTTTGAGGGAATAAAGTGGCTTTTACGGAGGTGAGCCGTGAATAAAAAGAATTAGCTTACCGTATTCGATAAACAAAGGGCGTCAATCAAACTTTGCCGATCTACGAACTCAACGTATGCGTATCCTCTGAATTTGTTCGATACTTTTGGCATATTAATGTTATTAATCTAAAAAATGCATATATTAGTCAACCTGATTAAGTGGTTTTTACAATCATCTTTGTGTTGGCGCGGGCGCGCGCTCATTCGAAGTGCTGACCTTCAGATCTGCAAAGAATTCTGACAAATCGTCTTCGTCTACCTCGTAAGGAAGATTAGACAAGTACGCTACGTAGGGTGGATTGGTAGGTATGTCCTCGTCGGCGACCCGAGGACCTCGCGCAGCTCTCGGCGCGGTCGGTAACACGACAGGTTCTTTGTTGCTCCTCGACGAAAAACCTTCTGCAACGTGACAACGGTTCAGTATCTCGCACGCTTACGACGATTACTCCTACGACTTTATCGACGACAAACGTTTGTCCGGCTGCTTCGCCTACGTACGAATAGAGACCAGAGGCGCGTACAAAGGGTCTCGGTGGACAAGAGCACGGGAATATGGATCCCGCCCGAACTTCGTTTCGTACATCGAAAAATATTATTGTTCTTCATCTGAAAAAACGTTATGGGGCAAACAAATTTCAGACTTTCGTCTCTTCGCACAACGAGGGTGGCGAACAGGGACGAAACCCCTAAATATCAATATTTTTTTTCTTTTTTTTTAACACCCTAAGTGTTAATATTTATTTTTTAAAAAACATTTCATTTCTTTAACACCCCTTACGGTCGTTGTAGAGTGTTGAAAAAAAATGTATAACGTACAGCTGGCGCAGGTCTGTAACCACTATTTTTTTAATTTAAATATCTCGAATAACAACGGAGATAAAAAAATATTAATATTTAGGGGTTTCAACACCTACTGTACCACCACCCTCGCGCGAAGAGACGAGAGTATTGANTCTGACAAATCGTCTTCGTCTACCTCGTAAGGAAGATTAGACAAGTACGCTACGTAGGGTGGATTGGTAGGTATGTCCTCGTCGGCGACCCGAGGACCTCGCGCAGCTCTCGGCGCGGTCGGTAACACGACAGGTTCTTTGTTGCTCCTCGACGTAAAACCTTCTGCAACGTGACAACGGTTCAGTATCTCGCACGCTTACGACGATTACTCCTACGACTTTATCGACGACAAACGTTTGTCCGGCTGCTTCGCCTACGTACGAATAGAGAACAGAGGCGCGTACAAAGGGTCTCGGTGGACAAGAGCACGGGAATACGGACCCCGCCCGAACTTCGTTTCGTACATCGAAAAATATTATTGTTCTTCATCTGAAAAAACGTTATGGGGCAAACAAATTTCAGACTTTCGTCTCTTCGCACAACGAGGGTGGCGAACAGGGACGAAACCCCTAAATATCAATATTTTTTTTCTTTTTTTTTAACACCCTAAGTGTTAATATTTATTTTTTAAAAAACATTTCATTTCTTTAACACCCCTTACGGTCGTTGTAGAGTGTTGAAAAAAAATGTATAACGTACAGCTGGCGCAGGTCTGTAACCACTATTTTTTTAATTTAAATATCTCGAATAACAACGGAGATAAAAAAATATTAATATTTAGGGGTTTCAACACCTACTGTACCACCACCCTCGCGCGAAGAGACGAGAGTATTGAAATTCGTTTGCCCCACAGTGTTTCAGACGAAGAACGATAATATTTTTCAATATACGAGACGAAGTTCGGGCGGGGGCTGTATTCCCGTGCTCTTGTCCGTCGACGAGACCCTCTTCGAGATACGAGAAATTTGAAGATTCAACGACGACGACGAAAAGCGAGGCTGAACAAACAAACGTGAAAATTTATTTTACCATGCTCCTCCTCCATGTCATCGTTCCAGCTGGTCAATTTCACTGGCACAGTGTGTGTTGCACTACCATCGGCCAGGAACGTCATTAAACCGACGGTTTTACTATCCTTCTTCTTCTTTCCCTTTTTCTTCCCTTAAATGCGATTAAGATAGCTAACATCGTTCTCTGAATAAAATATGCTTAACACGCGCCAATGCAATATCGAAAGCATGCTGCGATTCCGTGCAGTTTGGTTATGCCTCGAGAAATACGGTAGGAACGGTGACGATATCACCGTTCCCGGTATTGAAAATATTCTCGAACAAACAGAGCGTTCAAAGCTGAATTCTACTTAACAAGAAAATTTACCTGAAGGCATGGTTACGGTACAAATTTACAACGATGCAAATCAAATCCGCGTTCCAATGGACCTGAATGGACCACACGACACGACGACCAACCTTAGAGGATCCGTGAGGCATGAAACGTACGTTTTAGAGAAAAGCGCAAGTCGGCCAACATTGTTCATTGTCGCGGAAACATCGCGGTGGAGAGGAGAAAGCCCGTGTGCAGTTTTACAAACGCTTGTTTTGTTGCACGAAAAATTTTGATACGTCTCCGACGTTATAGCGGCGGGTCAAGGATATTTATTCATTTTTATTGCTACATAATTATTTGGAGAAAAAAAAAAACGTTGGCCGAGTTCCACGTTGGTCGTCGATGTCGCTATTACATTTATATATTATACGTGCGCGCGGTTCGAGATCGAAAAATTCGCAAACAAACAAGTAACGCGACGTATGTGTAATAATAAGGCAATACAGCAGTATTTGTTGAAATTCTCGCTAAATCGCTTGCACGTTTTGCCCGAGAGAAATAACGATCGACGGTTTTAAAGGTAATGAAAAAAAATAAATGTCGGCGAAAGGGAACCAATAGAGGCGGCCGTCGCCATAGAAAATTTGGGAACGCAGAGTTATCATCGAGGCTCTCATAAGGTCAGGTATGTAGTATACCTATATAGCCAGTTTATAGCACTCGCGGGCTACTACTGCTTGCTGTGTTACAGGAAGCGACTGCCGCCGACTGCAAGGGAGGTCTAATTTAAGTCACGTGATCGCAACATAGTGTGCTGAAGACATGGCGGACAAAGACGAGACTGAGAGAACCATCGCCGAAGACATCGTTGTCACCAAGTATAAAATGGCTGGTGACATCGTAAACCGTAAGGAAACGACTTAACGTTCTCTAACGGGGATCGTGCGGGCAGAAACCAAATTTTTTCGCACGTGCACGACCCCCTTCACGTCCTATTCTCCACCTGGCCATATGGAATGTGGCGCGCTAATGCCGGGCTCCCTTACCATGTGCGATAGCCAGCATCGACGATCGCTTTCCGCAAAATACGCCTCGCTCGTGCCTATTTCACGCTTTCGTAACGATCGAGGAAAGAGATAAACTGATCGTAGACAGTACTGCACGGCGACGAGGATCCGCCGTTTCCGTATCGCGTTATCGCAGCGCAACATTTCTTACCAGGAACAACCATAATCCACTCGCACTCGTCGTACCAGCGTATCAGCATGTTTCCATTTCCGTGAAACGAGCAATCGTTAGATGTTCAATGAAAACTTCGTTACCGCCGTTTCACGTTCACTTCGATCCGTTAAAAATATAGAAATAGGTGAAAAAGATGCACGAGTCCTTGGAAAATCTGCCTCCGTTACGATATCACACACACACAC
>SMSR01007339.1:102211-117437 GCA_019453355.1 Ceratina japonica | reverse complement strand
TTTTGATACGTCTCCGACGTTATAGCGGCGGGTCAAGGATATTTATTCATTTTTATTGCTACATAATTATTTGGAGAAAAAAAAAACGTTGGCCGAGTTCCACGTTGGTCGTCGATGTCGCTATTACATTTATATTATACGTGCGCGCGGTTCGAGATCGAAAAATTCGCAAACAAACAAGTAACGCGACGTATGTGTAATAATAAGGCAATACAGCAGTATTTGTTGAAATTCTCGCTAAATCGCTTGCACGTTTTGCCCGAGAGAAATAACGATCGACGGTTTTAAAGGTAATGAAAAAAAATAAATGTCGGCGAAAGGGAACCAATAGAGGCGGCCGTCGCCATAGAAAATTTGGGAACGCAGAGTTATCATCGAGGCTCTCATAAGGTCAGGTATGTAGTATACCTATATAGCCAGTTTATAGCACTCGCGGGCTACTACTGCTTGCTGTGTTACAGGAAGCGACTGCCGCCGATAAAAAAATGTATAACGTACAGCTGGCGCAGGTCTGTAACCACTATTTTTTTAATTTAAATATCTCGAATAACAACGGAGATAAAAAAATATTAATATTTAGGGGTTTCAACACCTACTGTACCACCACCCTCGCGCGAAGAGACGAGAGTATTGAAATTCGTTTGCCCCACAGTGTTTCAGACGAAGAACGATAATATTTTTCAATATACGAGACGAAGTTCGGGCGGGGGCTGTATTCCCGTGCTCTTGTCCGTCGACGAGACCCTCTTCGAGATACGAGAAATTTGAAGATTCAACGACGACGACGAAAAGCGAGGCTGAACAAACAAACGTGAAAATTTATTTTACCATGCTCCTCCTCCATGTCATCGTTCCAGCTGGTCAATTTCACTGGCACAGTGTGTGTTGCACTACCATCGGCCAGGAACGTCATTAAACCGACGGTTTTACTATCCTTCTTCTTCTTTCCCTTTTTCTTCCCTTAAATGCGATTAAGATAGCTAACATCGTTCTCTGAATAAAATATGCTTAACACGCGCCAATGCAATATCGAAAGCATGCTGCGATTCCGTGCAGTTTGGTTATGCCTCGAGAAATACGGTAGGAACGGTGACGATATCACCGTTCCCGGTATTGAAAATATTCTCGAACAAACAGAGCGTTCAAAGCTGAATTCTACTTAACAAGAAAATTTACCTGAAGGCATGGTTACGGTACAAATTTACAACGATGCAAATCAAATCCGCGTTCCAATGGACCTGAATGGACCACACGACACGACGACCAACCTTAGAGGATCCGTGAGGCATGAAACGTACGTTTTAGAGAGAAGCGCAAGTCGGCCAACCTTGTTCATTGTCGCGGAAAGCCCGTGTGCAGTTTTACAAACGCTTGTTGCACGAAAAATTTTGATACGTCTCCGACGTTATAGCGGCGGGTCAAGGATATTTATTCATTTTTATTGCTACATAATTATTTGGAGAAAAAAAAAACGTTGGCCGAGTTCCACGTTGGTCGTCGATGTCGCTATTACATTTATATTATACGTGCGCGCGGTTCGAGATCGAAAAATTCGCAGCCAAACAAGTAACGCGACGTATGTGTAATAATAAGGCAATACAGCAGTATTTGTTGAAATTCTCGCTAAATCGCTTGCACGTTTTGCCCGAGAGAAATAACGATCGACGGTTTTAAAGGTAATAAAAAAAAATAAATGTCGGCGAAAGGGAACCAATAGAGGCGGCCGTCGCCATAGAAAATTTGGGAACGCTGAGTTATCATCGAGGCTCTCATAAGGTCAGGTATGTAGTATACCTATATAGCCAGTTTATAGCACTGGCTTTGGGCCTCGCGCTCGCGGGCTACTACTGCTTGCTGTGTTACAGGAAGCGACTGCCGCCGACTGCAAGGGAGGTCTAATTTAAGTCACGTGATCGCAACATAGTGTGCTGAAGACATGGCGGACAAAGACGAGACTGAGAGAACCATCGCCGAAGACATCGTTGTCACCAAGTATAAAATGGCTGGTGACATCGTAAACCGTAAGGAAACGACTTAACGTTCTCTAACGGGGATCGTGCGGGCAGAAACCAAATTTTTTCGCACGTGCACGACCCCCTTCACGTCCTATTCTCCACCTGGCCATATGGAATGTGGCGCGCTAATGCCGGGCTCCCTTACCATGTGCGATAGCCAGCATCGACGATCGCTTTCCGCAAAATACGCCTCGCTCGTGCCTATTTCACGCTTTCGTAACGATCGAGGAAAGAGATAAACTGATCGTAGACAGTACTGCACGGCGACGAGGATCCGCCGTTTCCGTATCGCGTTATCGCAGCGCAACATTTCTTACCAGGAACAACCATAATCCACTCGCACTCGTCGTACCAGCGTATCAGCATGTTTCCATTTCCGTGAAACGAGCAATCGTTAGATGTTCAATGAAAACTTCGTTACCGCCGTTTCACGTTCACTTCGATCCGTTAAAAATATAGAAATAGGTGAAAAAGATGCACGAGTCCTTGGAAAATCTGCCTCCGTTACGATATCACACACACACACCTTTGTGTACCCAACCAAAATTTTCTAAATATCGTTTCAGGAGTGCTGAAGCAGGTTTTAGAGAAATGTGTTGCCGGGGCGTCTGTAAGAGAGATCTGTGAATTCGGAGACAAGTTGATATTGGACGAGACGAGCAGGGTTTTTAAAAAAGAAAAGGAACTGAAGAAGGGAATCGCGTTTCCCACTTGTATATCGGTCAACAATTGTATTTGCCACTTTTCGCCGATCGCCAGCGAACCGGACCTCGTTCTCAAAGACGAGGACATGGTAAAAGTGTAAGCACTCGTCATAATCGTCAACGTACGTAAATTAACAAGGCATGTTTCATTTTTCTAATTATGAAATCTCTTTGACAGAGATCTCGGAGCACNAGTGTAAGCACTCGTCGTAATCGTCAACGTACGTAAATTAACAAGGCACGTTTCATTTTTCTAATTATGAAATCTCTTCGACAGAGATCTCGGAGCACACGTCGACGGCTTCATAGCGGTCGTAGCGCATACCATTGTTATAGGTGCTTCTCCGACGAACAAAGTTACAGGTAGAAAAGCAGACGTAGTGTTGGCCGCGCATTACGCGTCTCAGGCTGCGCTGAGGCTTTTACAGCCCGGTACAGAGGTGAGTTTTTCGTTGAACGTCGATCGTGTTTCTCTCTCTCTCTCTCTTTCTCTTATACAATCCTTTGTCCCGCGTTCACACAGACTTATACGATAACGGAAACTGTAGAAAAAATTTGTGACGTATACAAGTGTAAACCGATCGAAGGAATGTTGAGCCACCAGTTGAAACAGTTTAAAATAGACGGAGAGAAGACGATCATTCAGAATCCGAACGACGCGCAGAAGAAGGAACACGAAAAATACACTCTCGAGGCATACGAGGTATATATAATTGGAATGGAGAAATCCGTATGGATACGTTGAATCGTCTAGGGCGTAGGAGTCTTCTTCCCTCGAGAGCACTTGCAAATTTGTTGTTGTTGTCGTCTAGGTGTACGCCATGGACGTGTTGGTCAGTACCGGCGAAGGTGTGGGCAGAGAACAAGACACTCGGGTTACTATATTTAAAAAAACAGAGGAAACGTATCAGCTAAAGTTGAAAGCGTCGCGCATGTTTTACTCTGAGGTGACTCACAAGCACGGTCTCATGCCGTTCAACTTGCGTACCTTCGAGGACGAGAAGAAGGCAAAAATGGCGGTGGTGGAATGCGTGAATCACAGGTTGATCGAACCGTTCCAAGTAAGTTTTAATCGCCGCCCCGCGCCTCGACGCGAGGAACAAAAACCGTTTTACGTTCGACCGTTGTCTCTCACAGGTACTGTACGAGAAACCAAACGAATTCGCTGCACAATTCAAATTCACGGTACTGTTGATGCACAACCGGCAGCACAAAATTACAGGACTTCCCCTGGATCTCGATACTTATCAATCGGAATATTCCGTGAAGGATCCTGAATTGAAGGTGCGACGCGAGAACGTCACTTGTCACCCGTTTGCCTTGTTGTCCTTCTTCTGCGTTTATTTGTCAATCGATTCGTTCGCTTACAGAGCCTTTTGTACACCTCGGTGAATCCGAGGACCGCAAAGAGAATGAGGAAGAAGGCCGAGAAAGCTGCAGGCGAAGTGGCAATGGAGGTCGACGCCAAGGCCTAACACAACCGTTTCGGCGTTTATCATGACGTAATATCGTGCACTTTGCGTTATCCTTTGTTGATGAACGGCTTCAGAGCAGGAATTAGACACTTTTCTACATCGTTGTACCTTAAATATTTCTCCCATTAACGGAGGGCCATCATTAAGAAATTGTGATTCTTCATAAACTTATATGCCTTCGCCGCGACTACGTCGCTGTCTACGTCTCTCTTGTACGTAACACACTTGTTCACACACCGGACCTCGGAGGAACGTCCGCGTTAGTTGAAAAACGAGAAAAGTGTCGAATTCTGCCCTGGACGAATCACAGACACTTCACGACACTTACGTTTTTATACTGGAGTATCTTTTAATGGACCATGTATTATTATACCCTGGACGATGATTATTGATAAGACATTTCGCAGCTGACGTATTACATTTGAATCGTGTGAAAACTTTTTTCGCGACCACGAACGGCCGGAGTACGACAGATATTGTTTTGTACGAGGTCGACCGAGCCAGAGAATGAATCGCATGTGCATTCGTATTCTGTTTCTTTCGCAAAGGAAAACGAATAAAAATTACGATCTCGATTCTCTGTAATCTGGGTTAATCACAAAAATTATCTTGCGTCGAATGTTTGCTTAATTATATGCTGACGTAAAAAAGGGCTAGTTAAATAAAATCATGATCAATACGTTTTAAAGTTTCTGAATGCACTGCCGAAAGTGACACGATTCACCACTTGACGACACCGATCTTTTTGCGTCTCGTGTCCGGTGAAAAATCAATTACGATCGTTAATAAAAAGACGTGCGTATATACATATTTGATTTCGAATTGTACAATTGATGAAAATGAAATGCCAGTGAATTTGGAAGTGTTTCGTTGCAAGAATCCCCCGACCGTACGAAAAAAAAAAAAAGATACTTTGTTCTCGTTCTGTTTCGCTCTGTGCCAGTTTTTATAGTGACTACGCATTTTCAGAAATAAATTATTCTTAGGGAGTGATCCGCCTTACCCGAGGTAAAAAGGCGAAATATTAATACGATGTAATGATAGTTTTGTATAAGGAAGATAGATAGTGTATCTGTTCTAGATATTTTTTCTACTCGAATTGTGCATATTTCGAATGTTACCGAGTGTGCTTGTAAAACGAAAGATGTCTTAGATCGTCGTGCACTGTCCTTCATTTGCCGTACTCGGAGATCGTCTTTCCACTCGCGAGTACCGCACTCGAGTGTGTGCGAGTGTCGTCTGTCGAACGCGGAACCGGACCTCGTTTAGAATAATTAATCGGTAAACGAACGAGAGAAAGTCGTCATTATTGCCTAGGGGGGAGGGGGGGAGAGGCCGTCGATAATGTGTCTCGTCTACATAACGCAAAAGAGGACCGTGCACACTCAGAGAAACTCTACTCGTAAAATTTAATACGGTGATACGAGATTGTTATTAAAAAAGAAATTAATGACGAGCTAACACAAGTATAGATTTTAACAAAAGTGCGTATTTCCAGAATTATCGGATCGCTACTTATCTCTCTCTTTAAAAGTAGTCGCACACTAATGCATTACTCTGTAAGGTACTATCTACTGCTGCTAAAGAGATTAAAAGTTGAATTTTAAGGACAAGTCCGTTAATTTTCTTCCGGTTAGGTTTCCGATATATTTCTCTTCTACTCGAAAGCGAGAAATGAAATATATCGGAAACGTCGAGTTATTCGCAGTCCCGCAGTTTTCATTCTTGAAATACGACAGGGGCACGGCGTAATCAACGTAGTTTCTCAATACTTTTCCCGACGCATCCAAGGGTAGTAAAAAATGACTAGCACTATAAAAAATAGCAATATCAATTTATTACACGACGTTAGAGCGAATCGCTATATTAACAATGCCAAAGCCTGTAATGTCTATTCATTGATTCCATAAAAAGGACACGATATCAAAAACTATTTCCGTTTTTTTTTTTTAATCGTTTTGGACGAGAATAACGCCGAAGAACTTTTAATCTCGACATTACTTTTTCAAAACCAATCGAGAAAGCAATACAAGTACTGTAAATATATATATATATATATACACACACGCGTACATAGTGATTTGTGTAGCCACATAAATTTGTGAACGAATCGACGAAAGACTTTTTCTGATCATCAACACATGTCTTCGTCGCAATATACGAATTTTAATCTCAACAGGATCGTGCTGGGAGTAGTGACGTCGGCGACGATTATTTCGCTACCGTTTCCGAGCCCGAGTTCGCTCAACGTCTTCGTCAGATTCTCGCGAGTCCTCTCCTCGATACTCGCCACGGTTTGCATATACAAAGTTTTGTTTTTACCGTTGACGCATGCGGTGAGGCCTGGATTTTTCATTTGCAAATCCGATCTCTCGCACAACAGTTCTATCAAATCTTTCAGTTTGAACTTGGGGCTGTCGATCTCGATGACCTTCGGAATCAGGCTACACGCTACACAGTCTCCTTTCCTTTCCGCCTCGAAAGTGTAAGTATAGATTCCGTCCACGTTGTTGAGTACCTTTTTAAATGAAAAAAAAAAATACAACAGAATTACGCGTTTGTGCTCGGGGGTCGTCTCGGAATCGGATCTCACTCCCAATGGGAACGATGAATACCATGTAATTGTTCAAGGAAGCGCTGCAAGTACTGGCAAGTTTGAACGCCTCTGTCGCACACGCCGCGGCGATAACGGCGTTCGTCGACGCCACGGCAGGAATAATATTCTTAACTACCCCTTGTACCAGTCTGTATGTCAAACCTTGGATTCCGAATTGCGCCGCTCTTTCGACAGACTTTTCATAAATCCAATTTACGTGCTGAGGATCGTCCCCGTCTATTGTACAGTCGAACGGATTCTCCTTCGGCCATTGTATTATTTTTACATACTCTATACAATGTTCCGGTAAACGTGGGGTGTTTGCTATCGTACACAACGGGTAAGTGACCTGTACCCAAAACAGCGGAAGATCAAGTAAAAGAAACGTTCCGTCGTCCACGTCAGTACTAAGATCGTATCCGGTATACCTGAGGAGGATACAAGTCTAGAGTGCACTCCATGCAAGCCGTTATGCCGGGTAATATCACTCTTGCATTTCCTTTAAAACCTTCTGTACCGCCGTCTATGAGTGGTATCACGCTACACGAATCCAATTCGTCGCCTTCGTACGTCAACAGGGACAATAACATACCGTTGATCCACCTTCTCGCGACTATTGAATCTAGACCGCTAATTATTATGTGAAACTGTCTATAAAATTCTTCGTCTTTGTCCTGTATCTTGCAACAGTGAGGAACAACTTTACAGCCCGGAATCCTATTATTGACAAACGCAGCGGCCACTTCGGCTTTCGACGAGCCAAGATCTTTATGACGGAAGAGAAACTGCCTGAAATTGTCGGTGATAATGAACATTCGTTTTTGCTAAATAGTCGTTTTCGTACCGATTCAGGTTGGACAGTTCGATCGTGTCCATGTCGATGACGTGAATTTGTCTGAATCCCATCAACGCTAAATCCTTCAGCAATTCGCATCCTAAACCCCCGGCTCCGATAACAAGAACCTTACAACTTTCCGATAAAAACTGCAATATTTCTGAGCACGGTTCGAAATCCGGCCTGCAAAAAGGGCCCGATCTCATCACCACTTTTCGCAAGTTACTGAACCGTCTGTGAGCGTGATCGAAACTCATTTCAGCGGTGCGTTTATTAAAACTTATTTGTCACTTTGTCAGTCAAAATCGTAAGACGTGTTCTTCTTTGAACGAATACTTTGTGTGTGTACTTTTCAGTAGCCTATCGGCCGATGTAGCAGACAGACAGACACACTTGTCAACAACACTCGTACGCGTAGCAGCAGCAGCACTCGCGTCGCAAACAGCAGCGACGCCGGACTGCCATTTTTAGATGCAAAATAGCGACACGATATAATAAGTGGCTGCTGGCACACACGTCAATATGCGGCAGCAGTAGCTAGATCGTGGAGAGTATTCGACGGATTTTTTATTCTTTACTCGAGTCATATATTTTCTGTTCTCAAACAGAAAAACTGAAAAAGCACTCGGACACTGTGTCAACTTCGTTTCGAAATTGTCCTGAACCCGAGAACCGCAGACAATAACAATAACTATTTAATAATCCGTGATACGCTACCTGCTATCTCACACGGAACTTGCATTAACTGGGTATATTATACAAATTTAAGCAGTCGTTCGTGTGATCATTGACGAGCTTCTACTTTATTCCGGATTCAGTGTAAATAATTTGGGTAATCTGTATACNATCGAATACTTTGTGTGTGTACTTTTCAGTAGCCTATCGGCCGATGTAGCAGACAGACAGACACATTTGTCAACAACACTCGTACGCGTAGCAGCAGCAGCAGCACTCGCGTCGCAAACAGCAGCGACGCCGGACTGCCATTTTTAGATGCAAAATAGCGACACGATATAATAAGTGGCTGCTGGCACACACGTCAATATGCGGCAGCAGTAACTAGATCGTGGAGAGTATTCGACGGATTTTTTATTCTTTACTCGAGTCATATATTTTCTGTTCTCAAACAGAAAAACTGAAAAAGCACTCGGACACGGTGTCAACTTCGTTTCGAAATTGTCCTGAACTCGAGAACCGCAGACAATAACAACTATTTAATAATCCGTGATACGCTACCTGCTATCTCACACGGAACTTGCATTAACTGGATATATTATACAAATTTAAGCAGTCGTTCGTGTGATCTCATTGACGAGGTTCTACTTTATTCCGGATTCAGTGTAAATAATTTGGGTAATCTGTATACACGTATATCGTTCCTCGAGTGGACCGCCGCCTTCCATCGTCAGTTCCAGCCGAGGTGTAGCCAAAATCGATATGTAAATCGGTGTTCCACGGATGAAACGGTGAGTGACGCTCGAGAATATTATTAATTCAAATGAAACCGACTGTGTTTGATGCCATCCATACATCTATATGTATAAGCGACTACGGACGAAGCATAAATAAAAAGTCATTCCATGTTCTGGTATCAAATTATTATGCTTGCAGCATAAGAAAACGATTTAAACGTTCGGTTAGAAGCGCAAGTTGATAGACCAGAATATCTCGAATCGAAAGTATCCACGAGTCTGTTCAACTCTTTTCGCCAATTCGTTTTCATTCGCTTACGTCTGCGCGGGAGTAAATATTGACGCCGGTACTTTTTGGATAATCTTTACTAGGTATACTAATAACTATACACGAGTCTACGTCATTGACATGTGCATAATTAGGGAGAACGGGATATTGGTGTCCCTGGGAAAGGCTTCGAAAGCGAGTGTACCTATGCAGAAGGGCTAGCTAGAATTTGCCTACTCCTGTAGAACGAGCTCGTCAGGTCAGCTCGTCGTTCCCCTTCTCCGTGACTTGCGAACAGAACGCGAGGAAGAACGCAGACGATACGCGTCGAAGCGCGTGGCTGTGCTTTCTGCTTTCTATCCGCGGGAGTTAAACGACGCTGCTAGTAAATCGCACGCCAGTTCGATTCCGTGAACTACGAAGGAACGGTTTAACGAAGGAAGACGTGAGACGTTCGCTCGATATACCGAGGCATCGCGCGACGACGGAACGAACGCTCGGTGTTTCGAGTGGCGTGTGTACACCGTGTTTATGCGTTGCGCGCACGTCAAATCGATACGTCGCGTCGTGTGCATGTGCCAGCCCAGTTTATGGGGAT
Organism: Ceratina japonica; assembly: GCA_019453355.1. Taxonomy (NCBI): domain Eukaryota; kingdom Metazoa; phylum Arthropoda; class Insecta; order Hymenoptera; family Apidae; genus Ceratina; species Ceratina japonica. The sequence continues at coordinate 107,534 of SMSR01007339.1, read as the reverse complement.
TACGAAATCGTCGAACAACGAGAGGAAAAGGTACTCTCGCACGTGGCACGTTCATCTTCTCTTCGTTTAATGTCTAGGTGCACGAGGGATTCATAATAAATATCTCGGCGGATCGAATTGTGTGAAACGCGTGGTGAAGTAACGTGGTGGAAGAACGTCGGCAACACTTGTCAGCTGTGTCACGTGTCACGGAGGTGGACTTGGAATTGTGATTCTATGGGATATAACATCGCGAACTGGGAAATGATACGCACGAGGGATGAACTGGTGGAGAAACTGGGCCTGGACGGGACGGATGACACTCATACTTTGTTGAACAACATGGTAGACGTCAGAGCATGCTACAAGCCGAGCGGAAAAGTAAGATCTTTTTCTTCCGACCGTCAGTAGTTCTCTCCGCGCACGAGTTCGAGACAATGCATGTTTTTCTGATCCTTTTTAAATGACTGACTCGCGCTTGGGTTGCCTTGATCGCTTGACCGTGATACGTTTAATCTACATTGTTTTCTTACAACTTCAGCGGCATTCCGAATTCCGATAATCTGCATGGGGAAAGAGCGTCATGCGGACACGAGAGACATCAATTCGACGATTATAAGTATTGACCGATAGTATTGCACGCCGGACGCGTAATTGTTTAAATATGCCGTCGCGACCATTGTCTGTAAATCGAGGGACGCATTTACAGCGTTCTACTTTGCGGCCGTTGCGGGATTTAAGGAAATTGTTATTGATTGGCGTCGGCGATGGGGGATGAGAGCTAGCTCCACTTTTCAAGGAAGTCGTCTATTGACTTTGTGTAACAAGCTGCTCGAAAGATAATAGAATCGTTACGAAGACGGCAATTAGTCGTGTACAAGCTAATTGATTCGTGCCAAATTCGAGCCATTGTCTCGCGAGATGCGCGTACGTATAGAAAACGGTGGGCCGATATTCCGAAAGAGAAACCGGAGTCGAAGCCGAGACGAGCGGATTCGGCAAGTTATCTGGCCGTCGCGATCAAAAATGTTTCTGCCGACTAAACGTTCTACTCTATTCCCACGGTATCTTAATTTGGCCGCGCACTCTCCGAGCCTTTCCACGGCTTCGTTGCCATTCTATTAACGCCGTGCGTTAACAGTACGCGACTCGCTCTCCCTGTCGCTGCACACACCAATTGCACGTTGCACGGATCCGTCGTCGTAGATGTATAGATTAAACTTGCGACTCTGCGTAAATGCTCTCTCCCCCTCGTCTAAAACTACGCGAGTAAGTACACGGGCCGCTTATGTCAGACGCGCGGCGAACGAGCTCGAGAGGCGACAACGCGCGCGACGCACACACGTGTTCGTTCAGCGCAAAACGTCACACATGCCGCTTCGTTAAAACGCGCACCAACAAGACCGTGTGCCACGTGATACGGTCGGCCGCTATAAAACCGCCGCTGCCAGAAGTCAGTGTTGGCTCGGCGACTTTCGCGATCTAACGCGCGCGGCTGGAACTCCGGACACGCTCCTCGTACGTATTTCACACATCCGCCCGTTTCTTTCGCGTCGTGGACCCCCGTCCGAACGAATCTACGTCGCCGCGCACACGAATCGGGCAACGTCTTCTTTATTATTTTTTGTTCTTTTTTCTTTATTTTCCACCTCTTTTGACGCACGGTCTCGTTCACCGTCGTTCGGAGGAGGACCGAGGAGGAAGCGCGTAGATGCGCGCGCGCGCGTTACGGTAGTGCCGAGGATAAAAAAGCATGAAAGTCACGTACTACTTTTTTTTTAGATATCCTTTATGCTCGCGTTCTATTCTATGCTCGATTTAAAACGTGTTCAACTGAGAAATTACACCGCGGGGTTCTGCGCTTCCTTCTTCTTTTCTTTCTCTTGCCCGAGTAAACGGGACGGCGCGGCGGGTTAAAACGCGCGGACTTAACGCCTGCGATTAAAAACGAAGAAAAATGATCGATGGACGCGCCGATACCGCTTATCGAACCTGTTTGAAAATCGTGATTGTAAGAAGTGGGCATTAACCGCAACTGGGTAACGTTACGAACTACTGCTTTTTTCCACTTCTTCTCCTTCTTCTTCGCGGTCGCTTTTTCTCTCCTATCCGAGGCTGAAAGAATAAGACCGTGTTAGCAGGAGCTCTCGAGTATTCGAGTCGGTGTAGAAATAACGACCTTCTCTTCGTCTTCTCTTAATCGTAATCTGGAGGAATTAAAACGTCTTCTTCCGTCGTTTTCTCAGAATGTTTTTAATCTGGCACCGTCGCATTTTGTATGCAACTCTCCGTGTACGTTATGTAAAGTGAAATTGGGACAAGTTTTTTTTTAGAAGTTTTTAATTGCAGTGATCTAATAGATGTATCAACGGGTTCGTTATTTTTGCACCGATCTAGTAGAAGCCTCGCCGGTGAGCGAGCGATAAACCTTGGCTCATGTCCTTTCGTCGCAGGAGCATCGATTTCGAAGCATGACGCGAGCGAAGNGATCTAATAGATCTATCAACGGGTTCGTTATTTTTGCACCGATCTAGTAGAAGCCTCGCCGGTGAGCGAGCGATAAACCTTGTCCTTTCGTCGCAGGAGCATCGATTTCGAAGCATGACGCGAGCGAAGGTGTAACGCGGAAAACATGACTCAAAATCAATTCCCGATCCGCGCCGATCGAATATTCATGTTGCGCGCGACGAACATTAAAACGTCTCCGTCTGTGGCCTCTTGAAATCTTTCCGTGACAATGGGGCCATTACGTAAACGCAAAATCTCCTACGAACCTTTTGTTTCCGATCGGTCGTCGAACACGCTTCGAATCGAACGGTTCTCCTAACGATCGCCCACGCGATGAGCGCGAGAGCCCAGGTGTGTCGTTACGACTTACGATTCGATACATCCGACGACCGCGCAATTTCTTCATCTACGGGCCTCGCGTGCAGCTCCCTTTTTGTTTCTTCCAGTAAACCTTCGGGAAAAGCACACCCCGCGCGTGCAACGGAGTTTCGAAGTACTACGATATAGTTGAAAATATCCTCTCTTTCTTCACATGCATGGATCCTGGCTTGTTCAATTACTACGTTCCTGTTGTGCACTGTCGGCGACCACCGTCTTACCGCACACGTGTACCGGCTGCCTGAATTCGATCAGTAGTATCAGACATGACCAACGATAAACAGGTGAGTGCTTTCGGTGTTTCACTGTTCTCCTCTCTCGTTTCTTGTTTATACGAATGTTCTTAGATTCGGTGCATCGTACTTGAACAATTACAGTCTGCCGCAACGAACGCGTCGAAAGAACATTTGCGAGCCTCGCAGGGGTGAAGAACTAGAGCAGGGTAGAGTACGGGCAAAGTTCTGTGAATCGGCATACGTCAAGTTGTGTTCTCTCGTCGAACGTGATGATCAACGAATAACGAGTACATACAAGCGTCGTATTATGTTCTGATTCAACGTTTACCGATACATTTTTGTTTCGTTGCTAACGCGAACGCGGCGTCGAGAATCTATCCTGCGCACCAGAGATTTGTTAAACACGAGATATTGTTCGTATCATTAGTTATCTCTGAATCGTAACACGATTTTCAAGATATCGAGATACCAAAGACTTATCGGGTGTCGAACAAACGGTAACGGGACGTTCGGAGAACCCATTACGAAAATCGTAGAATGTTTTTGTTCTTTATCGAACGAAGTCAGAGCGAACGGCGCGGTTCGCTTTTATTTCGCACCGTGGCATCTCGGAGGAGTTGTCGCTCCGAGAGAAAGGTTGCAGAAGAAATGGCACAGCGAATCAAGATATTTTCGTACTCTTTCCGCACGATGCACTGTACACGCACGTACCCCCGTGTTCAATCCTCTTTAACGTTGTTGTTGTGTTGTATGTAATCGTATCCGATCGATCGTTTGCATGAATTAAACGCGAGGGATCGAAATTCTATACCGCGTAGTAGTATATACGTTGTTTTATTCAGGAGATAATCATTTTACCGGTTAATTTTCATATTTCAGGGTAATTAAGATACGTAGAATGAAATTTTAACTTGTGGAATTATTAGACGTATGACCTTAATTGCCTGCCTGTTAGTGTGCCACGCGATTATTATATGGAGGAGAGCCGCGATCGATTCGTCGATCTCTTTTATTATTCGACGACGAGAAACTGCTATCATCGTAGAAACGATGAATTCTAAATCGAGTTTCGATCGAAATTAATCTACGTTCCCATTGACGATGTCGGTGTAAAGATTTCACTAATCGTCCCTCTTTCCGATAAAGGTACGTGATAGGTATTCGGTGCAGCTCTCAAGGCCGAAGATAAAGCGTACTCTTTACTGTACAATAATCTGCTCATCCGCGCGATATACCGATAACCGCGCGATTCGAACCGGCGTAAAGGACGAAGAGACGAAGAACGAGTGAGACGGTCCAGCGACGCAGAAAAAAGTACCGACCATCCTTCGAACTTGGCAAGAAGATCTCTCGTATGGTTTCTCACCGACGTTATCTTTGTTCACCGATCGACCGTGGTGACGCGCGTAAAAATGACGAGAGGCGTACCGTTAATCGTATGGCCGTCGTCCGCGATCGCCGCTCACGGTTTTAGGATCCCGCAGGGACCGAAACGTGACTCCGTTGTATCGCGTTCGTTATCGCAGGAAAAAGTCGCATAATTTGCTCTGTCTCGCCGCGCTACGTTGCGCTCCACGCGCGACTAACTCGAAAGATTTCACATCGCCGTGTTTTTACAAGAGCGCGAAACAAGTCTTAGACTTAGTTAGCCAGGTCGCCCGTTGCCAGACTTACGAAATATATAGACATTCGTAAAAAAAGCTCACCATTTATATAGTATACGACCAATTTGTTTGATCAAGTCAATTTCCAACTTCAGAATAAAATCGCTGACCATTGGACAATTTTAAATTGGACGCGACGTCGCCCTGGTTCTTCGGTGGAGTGCGTGGCCACCGGTGGTGGATCCAGGAGGACAGGAGCGCGTATTATATTTTGGCATCACGTTCGACTTCTTCGACCGAACTTTCTTCTTTACGGTTTCTGAACTGGAGAGAGAGTGTCTAAATACACGTTGCTGTTGGTGCTATTGACCTTGCCCGCGAGTAATCGCTCGTCGACGAGCTCGAGCGATCAGAGCCACCGCGTCAATCACTGTTTAACGCCGTCCGCCGCGTTGCTCGAAAGTAATTGGACGAACACGCCTCGTAATCTTTGGTAAAAGTATCCCGGGGATAAATTATTCCCATCGCATTTCGTCCGCGATTCAGATCGGACTGATCAGACTTTAATTAGAGTTTTGATCTGCAATGAATTTAGAACAGGACGTTTAGAATCGTGAA
>SMSR01007339.1:75918-101900 GCA_019453355.1 Ceratina japonica | reverse complement strand
GCATAATTTGCTCTGTCTCGCCGCGCTACGTTGCGCTCCACGCGCGACTAACTCGAAAGATTTCACATCGCCGTGTTTTTACAAGAGCGCGAAACAAGTCTTAGACTTAGTTAGCCAGGTCGCCCGTTGCCAGACTTACGAAATATATAGACATTCGTAAAAAAAGCTCACCATTTATATAGTATACGACCAATTTGTTTGATCAAGTCAATTTCCAACTTCAGAATAAAATCGCTGACCATTGGACAATTTTAAATTGGACGCGACGTCGCCCTGGTTCTTCGGTGGAGTGCGTGGCCACCGGTGGTGGATCCAGGAGGACAGGAGCGCGTATTATATTTTGGCATCACGTTCGACTTCTTCGACCGAACTTTCTTCTTTACGGTTTCTGAACTGGAGAGAGAGTGTCTAAATACACGTTGCTGTTGGTGCTATTGACCTTGCCCGCGAGTAATCGCTCGTCGACGAGCTCGAGCGATCAGAGCCACCGCGTCAATCACTGTTTAACGCCGTCCGCCGCGTTGCTCGAAAGTAATTGGACGAACACGCCTCGTAATCTTTGGTAAAAGTATCCCGGGGATAAATTATTCCCATCGCATTTCGTCCGTGATTCAGATCGGACTGATCAGACTTTAATTAGAGTTTTGATCTGCAATGAATTTAGAACAGGACGTTTAGAATCGTGAAAATTCGAAAGAAAAAATCTTCGAGCATGAGATTCTTCGGGATCAGATGTTGTTCTTAAATTTAATTAAACGCCCGTTGGCGTGAGTTGCAGAATTAAAGACGTAGTCTGGAAGGCCGAGTCCTCCCAAAATCCTGTATCGTCTTCGTCTTCGTCTTTATTTCGTTACTAATTTTTGGTATTAACGATGACTGTCTACGATTGTCTAGTCGTGGTTCCGTGGCGTTCGGAGCAGCAAATTTCGGCACGTGTACGGAGTGCCCGCCAAGCGGGAGAAATGCTACGACAACATCAAGATCACGAAGAACGCCCACGACTCGCAGTTCTGCGCCGTGAATCCCAAGTTCCTCGCGGTCGTGACGGAAGTAGCCGGTGGCGGGGCGTTCCTGGTGCTGCCGCTCGATCGCGTGAGTTATCCGAGCTTATCGTATCGTCGATTCGCTATTTTTTCCCGCCGGTTACCGTTTACCTGACAACGTACCAGCCCCGCCTGGTCGAAGCCGATTCCCGTCTATTCCCATTATGCACCTGTGTAAATAGTATATTGCTGCTCTTCCTACAAGTATGGCAAAATGTGTCCCCATTACGCTTATTGAGAGTTAATAAATTTTCAAATTAACGATCTTCAGACTGGCAGACTGGATTTTAACGCGAGCAGAGTGACCGGGCACACCGNGTCCGCGATTCAGATCGGACTGATTAGACTTTAATTAGAGTTTTGATCTGCAATGAATTTAGAACAGGACGTTTAGAATCGTGAAGATTCGAAAGAAAAAATCTTTGAGCATGAGATTCTTCGGGATCAGATGTTGTTCTTAAATTTAATTAAACGCCCGTTGGCGTGAGTTGCAGAATTAAAGACGTAGTCTGGAAGGCCGAGTCCTCCCAAAATCCTGTATCGTCTTCGTCTTCGTCTTTATTTCGTTACTAATTTTTGGTATTAACGATGACTGTCTACGATTGTCTAGTCGTGGTTCCGTGGCGTTCGGAGCAGCAAGTTTCGGCATGTGTACGGAGTGCCCGCCAAGCGGGAGAAATGCTACGACAACATCAAGATCACGAAGAACGCCCACGACTCGCAGTTCTGCGCCGTGAATCCCAAGTTCCTCGCGGTCGTGACGGAAGTAGCCGGTGGCGGGGCGTTCCTGGTGCTGCCGCTCGATCGCGTGAGTTATCCGAGCTTATCGTATCGTCGATTCGCTATTTTTTCCCGCCGGTTACCGTTTACCTGACAACGTACCAGCCCCGCCTAGTCAAAGCCGATTCCCGTCTATTCCCATTATGCACCTATGTATATTGATGCTCTTCCTACAAGTATGCCAAAATGTGTCCCCATTACGCTTATTGAGAGTTAATAAATTTTCAAATTAACGATCTCGAACTTGGCAGACTGGCAGACTGGATTTTAACGCGAGCAGAGTGACCGGGCACACCGGACCGGTTCTGGACATCAAATGGAATCCGTTCAACGACAACATAATCGCTTCCTGTTCCGACGATTGCACCGTACGTTTGCGTACCGTTTCTTACCGTGAAAAACTAGTCTAAACCCGGCGGAGCCGTCGACCAGTCGTGTGTCGTAAATTATTTACTAAACTGACAGACAGGGAGAATTCATTCGTTTCTCGAATTTCAGATTAAACTGTGGCATATTCCCGACGGAGGATTGTCGCGGAACTTGACCGAGTGGTTGGTAGAGTTACAAGGGCACAAACGGCGCGTCGCGTACATAGAATGGCACCCGGTTGCCGAGAACGTGTTGTTCAGCGCCGGTTTCGATCACCTCGTCATCGTGTGGGATATAAATAGCGGAGAAGCCGTCAGCGTGATCGACAGGCATCCCGACGTGATCTATAGCATATCGTTGAATCGCGACGGTAGCCTCTTGGCGACGACGTGCAAGGATAAAAAATTGAGAGTTTTCGAGCCGAGATCCGGTATCGTCGTTTCCGTACGTATCCCCCCATTTGTCCCGACGAGCTTCCTCGTCCGATCCGTCCAACGGGACACGTTCTCATCGATCGCGTTCGCTGCAACAGGAAGGAGTCTGCCATGCCGGAACAAAGGCCAGCAAAGTGGTTTTTCTCGGTAGCTCCGGGCGTCTGCTCACCACGGGCTTCAGCAGGCACTCCGACCGACAGTACGCCGTTTGGAGTCAACACGACTTGACCGTACCGTTGACGTGCGAGACCATCGACTCTTCCAGCGGAGTAGTTTTTCCGTTCTTCGACAACGACACCAATATGGTATATCTGGCGGGAAAGGTAGCACGCGTTCCTCGTGGCTAACGCCGAACTTTGTTATAACGGTCGATACTTACTGTATACATACATTCACCACGTTCTTCCGTGTCAGGGTGACGGTAACATTCGCTACTACGAAGCGGTGAACGAGGCTCCTTGGATGCATTACCTGAGTCAGTTCATTTCTGGGAATCCTCAAAGGGGACTGGGTGTAATGCCAAAGAGAGGCGTGAACACGTCCGTTTGTGAAGTATTTCGATTTTACAAATTACACGCGACTCGGGGAATGTGCGAGCCGATATCCATGATAGTTCCGCGAAAGGTGAGAGAGCGCAGTTCCAAAGTTTCGCAGGAGACACCCTGGAGGAGATCGAGGTAATTATTAACGGAGACTTTCACTTTCACTTTTCAGAGCGATCAATTTCAAGAGGACCTGTACCCGGATACCGTCGGCACTTGTCCGGGCTTATCGGCCAGGGACTGGATAAGCGGCATGAACAGTCCGCCGATTTTAATCTCCTTGAAAACCGGTACGACCATTGATCTTTTCATTTTATCCGGTTACTATTTTTGTGGCCGTCGGCGACTATCGTTAATTAAATGTTAACAGGTGGCAGTATTACCACTCACAAGCCACGAGTTTACAAGCCTCCGCAGCTGCCACCGTCTACCGATTTGAATAATAAAAAGAAATTCGCATTTTTGTCGACGGAGACCGTACCGGATTACAGGCCCATCGAGTTTCACGATATGTCGGAGAAAAGTCAAAAAACGTCTAGCAACCAAAGCACCAAGTTCCAACAGTTGCAGCAAAAATTCGGCACCGCTGTATTACAGGTAGAACTGGTTTTTTTTTTTCTATGATCGCATTCGTTTTGTTCGGGGTTACGTGACCGAGCCGCCGATCGTAATGTTACAGAAGAATATCATTACGAACGACAACAAAGCCCTGGAGACCGTGGACATTCCTAACAACGAGGCCGAGCTGAGATTGGCGTTCGCCCGCCAGACGGACGAGTTAAGACTGGTGCGAAGACAGCTGGCAAACAGCCAGTTACGCGTGAAAGAGTTGGAGGAGCAAATACGGAAACTCGAGAATCAGTAAACCCCCACCTGCGATCTTTAACGCATGCTTCAAACGTAATTCCCTGTAGCTTTGTTGCTAGCTGTACGAGAAACCTGGTACTTAACGAACGAATAACGCGTACGTGTATTGTTCATCGCGATGTAAAATGCTTGAAGCTTTCGGCGACGTGTTTCTGTGAATTCGCGAGAGGAGACGTGAGTATATTTAAAGATATTCGAGGAACTTTACAAACCGATGAAATTTACTATACAAACGGAGTTATACAATTCTTTTTAGCGTATGCATTTTTATAGCATTTCTCGTCTTTCTATATACGTTGTCTTATATATCTCTTCGAAATTTTTCGCGTGACGATCTTGTACTCGTTAGGAAACAAAAACAAAGACTTGTAGCAATGAAGCAACAACAACAATAATTTAGTCAATTTGTTTAGGGCGCAGTTTGGAAACTAGTTCTGCCGTAGGTAAACTCGATGAAAAGATAAACAAATGATTGTGATTTACACTATTGCCTTCACTGTGTACAGACGAGTTTTTTTTCGTCTATACACGACGTTGATACTTCTCCAAGACTCATCGTGCGTTCTCCTCTGTTCCTTTCGAAGCTGAACACGCGCGCGACACACACTTCGTTATTCCCACGCACAAACGACGTGCGCGCCGGTATCCGAGGTTTCCTTTGTCAACGGGAATCAAGTAATATCGATTAGACGTGACGATCGTGTAACGACGGAGAATGATCGGCCCGACGTAGAGACGTAAAGCTTGGACGAAGTATTGAATGTTCAGTAGACAAAGAATTGTACCTGTCTTGTGCGTACGTAACTTTATCGTACGGTGTGTTGTGCTACGTAGGACGTCGTGCTTAGACTGATAGACGAATCCAGAGATATTTAGAAGTCACGGAGAGGATATTACGAACGCAATAAAATAGAAAAAGTGTTTTTGAAAATTCAAATATAGCACAAGAGAAGTTAAATTAAGACTTTCCGAGACTGAAAATCGGGGAAGAGATTGTACGATGAATTTCCTCTACTATTTGTTTGTTTTAAATTAATTTTCGTAGTATCCTAACATTATTTATGTGGTCGTATTTATTGTTTAATCGTGCACGGAGGTCGACGACCTATAGGTTTCGCCTATTCCGTTGCAATGGCTGTACATTAATTTATCAATTAACTTAAGGGATCGTGCTCCGTTTCTTTTACCAATCATCTTTCTTTCTTTTTTTCGGTCGTCGTTGAACGTGACGCAGTGTATTTAGCGTGTGTATGGTTTCGTTCAATCTTTAATCGTTAATCTAGCTACTACTTTATATTGTCGAACGTGTATCGATCACTGCCGCACTCACTGCCACGACATCGGTGGCAATGCAATTTCTTCTCGGCGAGAGGTACTGCTAGGTACGCGTGGCAGCGGGTGCATTTTTATTTTACACTGTAATTAGTTTCAAACGAACATTAGGCCGATACTACTTTTACACATACGTGTACAAAGAGATTTATTATTACGGATGTACACCGACGGACGTTCTGAACGAGAAACGAAAACATAGAGCAGCAACTTTTTATTCTTACTTCTATTTGTATTCTATATATATACACGAAGCAATGCTAATTATACGCGTGTGTCAAATTATACACATATTTCTTGGACCAACGGACCAGGGAAGAAATTGTTAGCCACAAGAAATTCTATTACTGCTTGATAGCGATCAGATTTAGTAGTGATTTATATATACACTGTTTACACGTATACATATATGTATTTTTAATACGATATATAGTGTTGTAATTACCCGAGCGAACAAAAACATAGGAAAGATAAGTAGAATGGATATTGTAATCGTTGCTGCAACCACAGTGTACTTCTAACGTGCTTGTGTTCATCGTTGTGAAATCGATAGGAAAGCAATATTGTCCCTGCGCATTTTTCGAGTTTCCATTTCGACGTTCTAAACGCAGCTATAAATACAAACGGCGATCGTTGACGATCGCGTTACCGAGTAGATTGTAAAGTGCATTAATACTGCGTGTTCATTTTATCTTTGTTTCACGATCTTCTACAAAACTCGAAATGCTTTCGTTTGTTCGAAAGAAACTGCTGCATCTTCTTCTTACCTGGCAAGCGAATACTTGTATCGTCGTATCGAAAAAAAGAAATGCGCTATCGTGAGTACTGTTCGGTGTATAAACAATGGTTCGAATACCAAAGAACGTACGACTATTTTATTGCGGATAGTCGCGGACACAATTTGTTAACAACCCGTTGATCGACTATATCATACTAATTATATTTATACGCAGAGAAACGATTACCGCGACGTATGTAACGCGAACGGGGAGAGTCTCGTTCAATGAAAATAAATAAAGAGGCGTTCGATCGATTTTGTATTCTCTTTAATTCATACGATCGCGCAACACAGATCGAGTGTGATACAAAAATAACAATAGAACGGTCTTTACATCTACGTTCGGGGGTGTAAGAGAATTAGTATTTATACACAAATGTACAAAAATGATGTACCTAAAAAAAGCAGAGGACGGATATTTAACGATGTCGAGATTCAGTGTCTACAATTACTTACGATTATTTCAAATGTCATAAATAGCAATGTATAATATAGAAACTGTCGACTGACAACTTTGTATTACACACTTTATTCGAAGTATAAGGCATTTCGATGCTCTTTTCTTGGCAGAGTTTGAAAGATTTTCTTTCCACATCGATTTGGACGGGTGGTACGTTTAGAAATGAAACTCATTCAAAATACCTATCTATCTATCAATAAGATGGACTTGTAAATTGTCAGTAATACTATGGGCGTTATCCAGGCAATGCTCGGTCTCGTGGTAGCCGCTGGATTGCATCCGTCGCCGGAGCAGGTGAAGATGCACGTTCGGTACGTCAATTTGTCACCCTGTTGATTCACGTAATCGCAATAGTTTCCCATGTCGAGCGCCGAACAGAATCGCTTCGTCCCTATTCCACCTACGTTTCAATGTATATACACGTAAGTAGGAAGTCCACACGTCATTTGTTTAGTACTGAAATTGCTACGTGACGACATGCGAGCATACGAAGAAGGATCAGAGAGACTCAATGAAGCGGTGCGTCCCAAAGGAGTAGCGTGCGCTATGTACCACACGTTTCTCTTTACGGATTGGATGCATGCATATAGAAAGCGTGTACTGATTACGATCGAAGCTTAAAATGAAGATTTAATGCGAACGAGCAGGTTCTACTGGTGCCGAAATGGGGAACACCGAGAATGCAATGTATGAACCTCCGAATCGTCCGATCGATTTGACGCAATACTGTGCATCGTACACGTGACTGCAGTTCTTTGGTTCCAAAGTATTCAGAACCAAATCGCTGTTGCCGCAGCTGAGCTCGTCCTCCGAGGTACACTGGTAGCAATCCAGACCAGTCGCTTGATCGAGTGAAAAAGCACCGCGGTTTGTTATTGCACATGTACGATTTATGGACGTCGTTAGCGTTAAAGTTAGGACATAGCGACGTACTACCCAACGTTCAATGACAAACTTGTGCTTATCTCGAAGCCAAGTAATGTTCCGAACATCGTTTAGAGGACAGACGAAATTGAGATTTGTCATTGTACGTTGGACGACAAATGGATGTAATAGGACGCTCCAAAGTTGCTTAAGAACTATGATCTAGGGCTAGATGATCGTCGATCGTGCTTAGAATTATCCCGCATGCTTCCATAGACCACCAGTGGGAGGACGTCACCGTGAGATTCTAGTCATTAGTCCTGGTTCGAAAATGTCAAGTTCTCCCTTTACGAACAGTGTCAACTGTCGATATTTGTATTGTTTTACCCTCGAATCGGCCTGTGTGTTTTACGCAGTACTGGGCCCCGAAAACGGCGTCGCAAGGCTGAGGTTCGATATCGACGTCGCTTGAAAGAAATTCGTTGCATTGGAACGGATGCGAGTTATTCGTGCTCGTGCACTGATAGCATCGTAAACCGTTGGCTGAACGAAAATGAAAAAAAAAAACAAAATGCTGTTTATCTTTTACAGATGCACGCGTATCTCGTACTGTCGTTTAAAGGTAAGTGTATTTGGCTGAAACAATTCGTCAACGCTTTTGATCTTTATTATATGTAAATGTATGTCTCATTTATTTCCAAGACTTGGCATAAAAATACGAATGCCCCACCCAAAGGACGCCACGATATCATACTTTCTACCCATTACGTTTATTAGTCTTACCACTGTCAATGAGAAGTAAGAACGCTGCGAAGATCGTGTAGTACTCAATGCCCATCTCGAATAAACTTTCTGTCACAATTCACATGTATAAGCTTACTACAAAATATACGTTTGTACACACGTTTTTAAAACACTAAGAACAAAACAAAAAGTTTACGCGATTCAAGCTTCCAAAGTCCATGACGTGACGACGTAAGGCAATGAGGCATATGAAGGTGTATGCGGAATGAGAGAAGCGCAATGAACTTGGGCTCGAAGTTCTAACGACTATAAACTCCCGACTTGGAATTTTAATTATATCAATCATACTCGTTAACATATCTTAATGAAACTTTGGGAATATTTGGGAAGGCCCTTTTTGAACATGCCTCTATAGTTTGTTCACGATCGGTACGTCGAGAGCCGAGATATTTGCATTTTTTTTCTAAATCGTCTCGTTTTGTCTGGCATTTGAACGCGTGGCGCCATCTAGCGGACTGGAGTCGCGAACTAAGCATTTATTTCGTACCTAGAACGCTTAGTTCGAGACATTGTCCGCTAGATGGCGCCACACGTTCAATTTATTTTTCCAGACGTTTTACCTCGTAAATCTGGAACGCTTAGTTCGAGACTTTGTCCGCTAGATGGCGCCACACGTTCAAATGCCAGAAACAACGAGACGATTTGGAAAAAAATGCAAATATCTCGGCTTTCGTCGTACCGATTTTGACAAAACTACAGAGGCATGTTCACAAAAGGCCTCTCTAAACGTTCACGACGTTTCATTAAGTTACGTTTACGAGTATGATTGATATAATTAAAATTCCAAAGTCGCGAGGGGTGAAAGTAGCAGGCGTGTGTGTGTGTGTGTGTGACTAAATTAATTTCTTGATCTCGAGATTGACATTTTTCAGCTCCGTAAGTAGTCAGAAATTCTTCGACTCAATGTAATTGAAAGGTTTCGTTATGACGAAGCAACGCAGTCCCCGTGCGGTGAGTATTGCCCTCGCCTCGACCGTCGCGTTGCCAGATGAACACGGGGGCGGGAGGCGCGCGCGCGTAAATATACATATAATAATACTTGCACATTGCACAGACACAATATGTACGTGCACACGTGTTACACGTGATTAACGACGAGAAAGAAAGGAAAATAATCACAGGATATAATTTTTTTGTTCCCGCACGATCTCCCGAGCAACGAGAGCACGAACGTTGTGCCGGGTCCAAATTCTATCGAATTCAATAATATGTTATCGCATAGTTTTTTATGGCTAACAGTTCGGACGTTCGGAGTTCGTTGTGCTCCACCGCTCTAGTTTACGTAATCGAATTCATATCGGCAATTCTTTCGATGTTGAAACCGTTTTACTCGAATTTCGGCTCTATGCACGTCGCTTTCTGTTCGTTCACCTCAAGAGAAACAATAATCATTTGCAATTCACGCTGACGATAAGTATCTACCGTGCGTATCTCGTTAGTGGATCTTAGAGGAAACGTGAACCAGAAGACAGAGGCAAACGTATAACGATAAGATGAATCGCGTAAGGAAATTACTAGCGAGTAAAGAGACTCGAGACTATTTTATGAGGCAAGTTACGTAAAAATAATGGATACGTGTATCTATATAAGTATCGTACGATATATACGCTTGTTCCATGCACGTGGATAATTCGCAACCTGCGTTTCGATGACTCACGCGTTCGATCGATTCGAAGGAAACAACGGGGCAATAAATATAATTGAAAATGATAAACGAGCATCGCGTGAAAATTTTGTGTTCTGTTGCAGCACGNCTCTAAACGTTCCCGACGTTTCATTAAGTTACGTTTACGAGTATGATTGATATAATTAAAATTCCAAAGTCGCGAGGGGTGAAAGTAGCAGGCATGTGTGTGTGTGTGTGACTAAATTAACTTCTTGATCTCGAGATTGACATTTTTCAGCTCCGTAAGTAGTCAGAAATTCTTCGACTCAATGTAATTGAAAGGTTTCGTTATGACAGTCCCCGTGCGGTGGGTATTGCCCTCGACCGACCGTCGCGTTGCCAGGTGAACACGGGGGCGGGAGACGCGCGCGCGTAAATATACATATAATAATACTTGCACAGGCACAATATGTACGTGCACACGTGTTACGCGTGATTAACGACGAGAAAGAAAGGAAAATAATCACAGCATATAATTTTTTTGTTCCCGCACGATCTCCCGAGCAACGAGAGCTCGAACGTTGTGCCGGGTCCAAATTCTATCGAATTCAATAATATGTTATCGCATAGTTTTTTATGGCTAACAGTTCGGACGTTCGGAGTTCGTTGTGCTCCACCGCTCTAGTTTACGTAATCGAATTCATATCGGCAATTCTTTCGATGTTGAAACCGTTTTACTCGAATTTCGGCTCTATGCACGTCGCTTTCTGTTCGTTCACCTCAAGAGAAACAATAATCATTTGCAATTCACGCTGACGATAAGTATCTACCGTGCGTATCTCGTTAGTGGATCTTAGAGGAAACGTGAACCAGAAGACAGAGGCAAACGTATAACGATAAGATGAATCGCGTAAGGAAATTACTAGCGAGTAAAGAGACTCGAGACTATTTTATGAGGCAAGTTACGTAAAAATAATGGATACGTGTATCTATATAAGTATCGTACGATATATACGCTTGTTCCATGCACGTGGATAATTCGCAACCTGTGTTTCGATGACTCACGCGTTCGATCGATTCGAAGGAAACAACGGGACAATAAATATAATTGAAAATGATAAACGAGCATCGCGTGAAACTGTTGTGTTCTGTTGCAGCACACATTTCTGGGGACCTATAGCTAATTGGGGCATTCCGATCGCAGCGATCGCCGACACGCAGCGAGACCCGAAATTCATCAGTGGAAAAATGACATTCGGTCAGTCTTGCTCGTTTAATAACTCTATACGCGAGATTAACTAAGTTTGTGTATGTTCGTATATTGCGTCTCGCGCACATATACCACAAAGTTGTACGCGTAAGATCGTAATTACGCGTAACCACCTACTAACCTCGTTTCGCTCTCTGGCCGGTCGTATTCTACGTGTTTACGTTTAACAATGTTATAACTACTTCTAAACTCTGAAGATACCGAGATCGCGTCTTGCCCGACGTCGAAATATCGTGAGAATCGGTCGACGGTACGTTCCAGAATTCATTTTAAAACGGGGCGACGGGGACTATGTACGTGTAAACATTGTCGAGTTCGAATATCGTCGTGTTCCATTGTCGATTTCAGCAGGATATACGAACGCGACTAATTCAAAACTAGAAGGACGCCGTGTGTCAGCTCCATAACATTTTATTTTGTTAATCGTTTCCAGCTTTATGTTTGTACTCTGCGATGTTCATGCGTTTCGCGCTGAAGGTCCAGCCGCGCAATTTACTTCTGTTTGCCTGCCATTTCGTGAACGAAGGTGCGCAGCTCACGCAAGGTACTAGATTTATTAATTATCATTATATGAGTAAGGGGGAATAATGATATAAACAACAGTACAGTACAGTACAAAGTAGCCAAAGTTATCGAAGGTACACAGAGTTCACACCTCTGTCCTGTCGATCTATCCAAAGAATATTTCCTTTGTCGTTCGTTTCTTCGAACGATCTTCGTTTATGTAAATTAAAAGCACACACAAATATATATATATATATATGTATGTATATACACATTGTAACACGATTTCCATAATATAATAAGAACCAATAAAAAAAAATTGGAGGGTTAGGGTAACGGCAGTACCTTTTACGAGACACACCCGACTCGTCGTTGATCAACGTTATTTATTCTTATAGTCGGTCGTTCAAAGGTAATGTGAAATAACGAAACACAGATTTAAATATTTAAATGGACGGAATCTATTGTACGTTGCACATACAGTTACGGTCTATACAATATAAAGTTCGCAGTATAAAAAATAAAAAAAGTGTTAAAAACGGTATTAAGCTCTGCGACGACGAGGCATAGCTTAAGGCACGCTCGACGATTCTTCGAAACACGCGCTCGTGGCGTGAACGATGCTGAGAATTAAAATATTTACGACGAGATTCGTATTACGGAGATTCCCTTAGCTTCTCCACTATCTTCTTAGTTCTCTATTAATGATCTTTGTTCTCGTGTTTCGTCGGTTATTGCTGTGACGAACTCTCGTTATCTTCTGATCAAATAGTATACGATCGCGAAGGTCAATAATAATAACTTATTGACTTCGATGGACGAAGCGCCGGCTAGTCGACACTTGAACATGTCGTATCTAAAAGTAAGACGTGTCGATCTGCGGTGAAACGGTTCGTTTGAAACGATGACGCATAGCGTGATAAACAATCGGTTACCTGGTCGCGTTGTCGTTGACTAAATTAGTAAATTCGGCCTCTACCAGTTGACCGTCGTAATACGTGATCAAATCCTCGAAGGGATATTCGAAGGCCTGTCTGCATTCGCACTTGTATCCACCGGTCTCGAAGCCTCTCCCGAGGATGGGTACGCACTGCGCGACGATGCAAAAATAATAAAAGCAATATAGAGTCTATGAACAATGGCGGGAGAGAAATTTATGCTGATATCCGAGTTGGGGAAACGTACGTAGGACGTTTTTCTGTCGCACTTGTGAGTACCCTTGAACGCGTTCGGGGCGTAGAACACGTCGTCGCATTGGTTGATGTCGAGCTGCAGTAGATCCATGGTAACAGCTACGACGCCCCTAAAGATTTTAATATAAAATATTATCTTCCCCGTCTCTCCTCGGTTCCCGTTCTCGCCGTACCACCACCACCACCACCACCAAACAGGTTTCCTCTCCTAGCGCGGGGCTATCTCGCATTCGATTTCTCATGCGCACACGATGACACCGCGCGTACGTAGACGGACGGCAATACTCACTTGAATTCCAGTTTCTCTTTCAAGCTGTCCCAGCCGAAAAATGGGGATGCATAGGTAATTACCCATTTCTTCACTTTGCCGTTGCAATCAAAGTACGGGGTAGTCCAGTGTCCGTGATTCAGGTTTGCCGCCCTATACAACAAATGACCCCGTGCATTCCCACGCATTAAAATAAATCCTACTCGACGAGATCGATTCTCCCCTTCCGTCTCAAATGCGTATATTTCCCGCTCGCATTAAGCGATATTCTTACGACGAATAGACACGCTCTCGTCGTTCCTACCTGTACGAATTCGGATAATGTTCGTATTTCTTGAGGTATTCGCCGGTCTCGTTGAATCTGATCTTTATCTTCATGAAGAATTGTTCCAGTTCGTCGAAATTAGTCGCCCATCTCTGTTTCAGTAGGCGGAAATAATTCTTCGTCGTGTAGACCTCGGCTAAAATGTGGATAGATAAAACGAACGATTAAGGGTCGGAGAAAACGCGCGACGAGAACGAACGGGACGATTTCTATCCGCGTTACCCGTGTCGTTCAGTCTGGCTAGATCCTCGACTTTGAACTTTCGGGTGTTCAACTGCGTTTTGTAAGCGTACGGCGCGAAAAACGTCCTGTTCGTGAATTTGTTACGATCCCAAAGCATCTCGGCGGACCATATTTTCGTATCTCCGAGGACGAGAGCCAGAGTCTCTCCGATCATTTGATCTTCGGTGAGCGGCCTATCGGCCACCCGTTTGCCCGAATACACTTCTTGCGGATCGGAGATCTGCAGAAACGCGCTGATAAAATTCGCCAATCTCGTCGCCATCTTCGCTTCGTTCTCGAAGAATTCCTTCGCGCCGAAATTAATGTCCCCGCGCAACGTCAACTCCTCTCGAGAGTAACTGCAATTTTGAACGCGACAAATGTAATCGCTTCGTTCTCACGTCTTACGAACACCGTACGGTTCACACGTTCTATCTCTTCGTACTTTGTGCAAGTCTTCGGATTTATACTCAATATGAATTTGAGAGCCTGGTCTATGTTCATCCGCTCGGATTTGATGGACTCCGGACCGGTGGAATAATTTTTATAATGATAGTGCCGTTCCAGATACTTTTCCCTGACTTCCGGCGTCGCCCGCTTCCACTCTACCGGCATTTTATGAATCCCTGAAAGAACCAACGGGCAACGCAACGATGAGTTACGTCGTCGTTGTCAAAAAAGAGAGACGGTATTAACAGTGCGGTGCAGTCGAACCCACATCCTATCTTGGTGCAGTCGAACCCGTTGTAATATTGTTCCTGAGTCGCCCTTTCGATAATTTCCCCTAAATACGGACGTCGCACCACGTTCGGTAGTCTGAAACCTGGTTTACATCTGCATTGATACCCTCCTCGTCGAAAACCCCAGCCGTGCAACGGCTCGCACTAGAAAAAAACATCGCGCGTTATGCAAAAGATCGCGGATCAACGGGAACACGTGGTGGGGTATCGTTGCTCCGTACTTCCGTAGTTTCCTCTTTACATCTGGCGGTGTTTCGGAATCTGTTCGGACCGCTGTTCCCTTTCCCTTTCGGACACTGATTTATGTCTATCCTCTCAAAGTCCATTTCTATCACCGATATCGCGGTATACCTGAAAAAGACGACGGAACCATCAATTTCAGCGGAACCAGATACGGTACCGACGATGAACCGCGAGACGAAAGAAACGTTTCGAAATTATACACACGCACGTCGGGTATTCGATGTGTCTGAATCCCGTGTGTCTCGGATAAATGTCTGCGATAGGTACGACCGCTGCCACGAGCCATCTGTTCGATCTGCCGCAGTCGAAGTACGGCCTGGTCCATCTCACGGGCCCAGGATATTCGTCGGCACCTGTGCAACACCGCGCGACGGTAAGAATACACCTAAGGAGAAACCTGATTGTCTCGAGAGAATTAAACGAACGTTACCGCGCGGTCCGTGGAACGTGAACGTCTCGTTGGTGTTATTGGCATATCGAATCTCGACTTGATAAGTAGTCTTTGTATCGTGTCTCTTGTCGACGTTGTCCGGTAGCCACTTTTTATACCTAAAGTACAAGACATGCGATGAGTACTCGCGCGCGCGAGATATATTAAAAACCTCGTCCGAACGTGGACGACGTGGATCGATTTACCATTCGTTTATGCGATAGTAGTCCGTCGTGTAATCCTGGCCGAGACTGGCGGCGGGGAACGCGCCGAGATCTTGCACCGTAAACGTATTTCTCGTAGATATCCTCTCTAAATGTATCGGGTCGTTGAAGTCGTCGGCCCTGAAAGTTCGCGGACCGAATCTGGGCATGGTCTTGTTGAAGAACCCTCTGTAAGACGGGGAATAGGACGTGTTCGGGGAGAAGTATACGGCGGAGGCGTTTATGTGCGGATTCGCGGAGACGTCGGCGACCGTCGACAGAAAATAATACATCATCCCCGGGTCGTAGGTGTCGTTGATCGCGGGCCGAATGAACCGCGACTGAAGGATGTAACTCCAGAAGAACGACCTGCTGAGTGCCATGTTGTGAAGGTGCAACAGAGCGGTCCGGTTCGGGAACACGGGATTGATGTTGATATCCTTGATGTCCGGTATATGAGAGACCGAGTCCTCCGGCAAATAGAGATCTCCGAGATGCTGAATCAGGCAATTCTCCTCGTTGATCTTGTCCATTTTTAAACGGATTTCGTCGAACGCGTCCCTGATTTGCCATTCGTACTGTCCAACGCCAACGCCCAAGCAGCAGAGGCAGACGACGATCGCTCTCGCGTACAAGTTGGAGCTGATCGACTGCATCTTTCGACGCTTCTACGGCACGCTACGTTTATCTCTTGTGTTATATCGGTTCGGTCGTAACGCGAAAGAACGAAAGCATAACTTACTCCGCGTATACACCTAACGCGACCATTCACCACCACACCTACTACGGGACAACTATAAACACGCCCTGCCCAGCGTGTGTCAGTCAGAACGAATACTATACGCGCGACCACTTACTATAGTACACGCACGCAGGCAGACGTTTACGCACGTTTTTACGTTTCCCGTGGTCCGTCGACTATCAGTTATCATTATATTATTATACTGACAACATTTATTAACAATAGTGGGCCACCGTCGCTGTTTCATAGATTTCTTTCAGGTAAAAAACACAGTAAGTAACATAATCGCCGAAGGGGGAATACTCTAAAACCGCCTTTACCCGACGCCTGACGTCATCCATTCTATACCCGCTTAAAGTTAACATTCTTAATGAGAATGAGAATCACGCACGGTCGCACTTGCGACTATATAGTACGTACATACATATGCATTTTTAATACGCGTGTTCGTTGAATTCGTTCATCGTTCGTGTTCGTACATACATGCACGATACATGAGTCGTCTGCAGTTCGATTGATCTTCATATAGAGATCGGACGATCCAGCGAATTCGATTTCGCGATCCTCCTCCCGATTCGAGAAGCGAAGCGAAGCGAGTCATCGGACAGAACGTAAATCGCGCGCTCCTACTCTGGGTTCTATCTATTAATTTCTCTGTTTTGTGAAACAAAAAGCTGGTAACGCGTTTATGCCTTGAAATCGTTGAAGCCATTTTCTGTGTGCACAACGAATCGCCATTATTCGGTAGCATCGTATGATCGTGCGCAACTCATTCAGACGCTCCGTGGACATATCTATTTCAGAAAAGAATTTCGCGGCCAACAATTGTCGTATTAACGATAACGGTACGACGCGTGGACGCCTGGTAATTTTTGTCTCTCTGTCGATGCGCCCCGCGTCTGGAAATGTCTGCGGCGAGGAACGTTTTAATAATACGCCGTTTCGAGTTTCGTCCGAACTGGGAGACGCGAAAAGTAAAAACTAAACTACGTAATACGAGATAACATTAAAATATTTTTTGTAATGGTAATTCGTTGGACGTCCTGGTTCAACGAGCCCCTGCCTCCCAGCCCCCACCCCCGAGGAATTTGACTCTCGCATGCATTACGCGACGTTTGCGTGTGTAGCGCACATGGTGTGTGCATCTCCTCCGTCGTTGTGTCGGTACGCATTGTTCCGGTCCCTGTCCCGTAAGTATACAGGTTCACCCCTGTATTTATTTGGGATGCGAAAAAAGGAAGATTTCTCATAGCTAAACAAGTATTTCGAAGAGACAACTTGCTGGGGGTCTGCGCCGTCTCATGGTTGAACGCGGCGGCCCGGCCCCCGGCCAGTCTGGTTCCTGAGAAAATGTCTTTGATGTCTGTTCCGTGGATGTTAACGTGGGAATACCCTCCCAAAGTACATAACGTACGACGCGTTATCCAACATTTTTTGCATTTCGTACGATAGCTTCTCTTCGGGAATATGAAATAAAACACTCCCGGATAGGCGCGTGCTCTACGCGACAACATATTTATATATTCCGCTTATCGAAAGAGTTAAATTTTATTAAATATCGGAAACAAAACGCGCGCGCCGAGTACGTGGGAACGTACGCACATAGATTTTCCAAATGTAACAGCGAGTTTTTTTTTTTTTGTTTTGTATCAAAATTCCAGTCGCCCACGACAATGGCTCCAGAATCGAGTAAAAAGTGCATTGTCTGTGAAGAACGCAGACGACGACGGAGTAACGAAGGATGAAAAAGGAGGGGTAGCGATTTTGCGCGTGTACGAGGAGAGCGTGCGTACGCATGTGTGCGTGAGGCGAGAGACCGGATCACGATAGGGCACGCGGGAATAAGACGAAAAAGTGCAGGAAACGAAGGAAGAAGAAGATAAAGAGAAGAGTGAATAGAATGGTAGGAAAGGGGCTGATGAAAGAAATACAAATAGTACGTATTACGCGCAATGTGCTTTTCCGTTGGTAAGAGACGCGGCGGTGCGCTCATCGTGCCGCAGCCGTGATATTAACAACAAACGAATTAAAGACGAGTTAAGAATATCTATTTATTGTCCCTTAGTGGCGTCGTAGACCGCTGCCGATCGGTAGCCACCAAACTTCGCCTCCGAGCTTCGTGCGTAAATGCGGATTTCGACGTGGCGCAGGAAATTTGAACATACAGAAATGAAGAAAACGGAAAAGTCCTGAAGAAACAGGTTGAGGCGAGCGAACAGGCGAGCGAGCGAGCGAGCGAGCAAACGTACGAGAGCATCGCGTCCGTCTTCGTCGCTCCGTTGCTCCTTGTTGTTCGAGGGACGCGGGTGCGTGCTCGACCAGACAGGCGGTTTACGGTTGAGTTCAGGACCGTATCTCGTCGTCTGCGATGCGTAGGACCTCCTGCCATTATATCCCGACGAGGTATGTTTTATACGTGATCCATTCTGTTTACGAGCCACGTATACCATAAAATGAGAAACGCGAATCGCTCTGCTTAATTTTCCCAACGATCGAACCGTCGTACACGGTCATTTTCACGTATCTGTCGTATCTATGCGAGTAACATGAAATACACGTGCTCGCGTCTCGGCGAACTAAAAATCTGAACGCTTACAATTCTAGTTACGCACGCGCGAAGTATCAGATTCGCGTGTATATACGAAAATCCACGTTGCGTCTATCTTTGCTATTTTACAATTTTACGTATACACACGTTCAAAAGTGTACCATTAGTTAGTTTTCGCTCGTGTCGATCATCAACGGGAGATACGCGCGTTCTTCTTTAATGTGTTATCCCCGACCGCGTTTAGCTTTACGCGTACTTCGAATCCTACTTGTCTATAAGGAACGATTTCGTACCCCAACGTTATATACTAAATACGACGTTCTTGTCCGTAATTCGCGACTGGCCGCAACACTGATACACGACAAGTTCGAAAAATCGTAATATTTAATCGTAACAAATTCGTGGTAAGGAGAACAAACATAGAATAATAAAAAAGGAGTAGCCTGTAGAGTAGAAAAAATGATAAGAAGGTACTAGATAAGCGCGAGGAGAGGAAGAAAGGGAGAGAGAGAGAGAGAGAGCGAGTGAGTGAACGAGGAGAGTCACGAAGAGGGGAAGAATGGAAAAATGCGAGAAGTGGAAGGAACATGGAGTAGGAGCTGAAAGAAGTTGGGACGAACCTGGGTAAGGCGGGGCTCGCGTATACCGCGAAGAGAGGTAAGCGGTTGAATCGGATTGGATTGGGGCACGACTAGCAGCAAGCGAGCGAAGAAACTGGTTTGGTTTTGTGGGGCTTGCACCACTGCACCGCTCTTTCAGCGAGACAGTCCAATTTATGCATTACGGCTATGTAGGCACTACATGATATCAAAACGCTGCGCCCGGGCTTACTCCACTTACCGTCACCATCGTTGCAATATAATCGGAACTTTGCAAGTGCCTACAAGATTAAATTCATCATCGCATTACAATTTCATTTAACATACAATCAAGTGTTACACGCTGTTCGTAACTTATCGTCATTCGAATACACGGCAATTTCCAGGCAACGTGGTAAAAAAAAGTGAAGCGAAAACGCGTACGAGTTTGTAAATTGTGTTATACATAACGCTAGTGATACCCGTAATATGAATTTTCAATCGGTTAAAAGATCGTGACCGTTTCGTCGTGTGGTTCATTTGGTGCTCCGTCTTTTACGCGTCCGTTCAAAATTAACACGAGTGAAGATTACGTTCTAGAATCTCGCATACACAGGTACATATACAACATATTTTGTTTC
Source organism: Ceratina japonica (assembly GCA_019453355.1). NCBI lineage: Eukaryota > Metazoa > Arthropoda > Insecta > Hymenoptera > Apidae > Ceratina > Ceratina japonica. The sequence goes on along the minus strand of SMSR01007339.1, from coordinate 82,114 downwards.
TACATCGTACGATCGCGGGTTTCACGTCCTCCTACGTCGCGGACAACCCGATCTTTCTCTCCTGCCATACGCACTACGTCCCCAGGTAGATGAGATACGTCTCGCGTACGTGTCTGTCGTTCGCGAATATACGATATTCACGTCGTTTGCTCTTATCTCGCAGAGGTTATGACATTTCCTACCGACTTCGCTGACATCGTCTCGATCACGCGCCCCGATCCCCATTTTATTCTTTCGATTCGCGGGATCAAGTTTCAGATCTACCTACTACGACTTCTCCTCGAATGTCTCGCAAATTTTCTGATTCTACGCTGAAAACACGCGTATACGTGAACTACCGAAAGTGAAGTGAACCGTGCAAAAATATAGACGTACGCACGTTTATCGCACGCGTTATCGCCTCGGTCGAAGCATGCACGTATTCAAAGTTCAGATCGCCGATTGAAGTTTTTGCATTCGACGTACGCTTTTCCTTTCTTCGAGTCCTGAGTTCGGCGCACGGAAACGAGCTTAGAGCGAAGGGTAAATCGAGCAGAGCGATAGTATAGATAGGAGACAGAGTGAACCGCAAAGATTCGTCCTGTTCGTTTTCGTTGGAGTGAACCGGTGGGAATCACGCGAATATGCGATGCGTGCGAACGACGGGACGATTCGTCGTTCGATATAATATGCAACCATAGAAATTTTCCTATAGGCACGTACTACTTAATCGTCGTTCGTTCGTAACCGTGGCGAGTAGAGACAGGTTTTGCGAGTACGGATCGAAGACGTTTCGCATTAACAAAATTAACGAGTGAAGGGGGGCATAGGCCGCGCAAAAAGAGGCGATTATCGTCGAAAATTCGTTATTCGGCGAGTGCATGGGTAAATTGCATGGTCAACTTTTTCTTCTGACCGTTTTGCACACGAGCCAATCAGAATTCGCGAATACGGCTGAAAAGAAAATGGCTAACTCACGTCGCTGGGTTCGAGCGTATCTTTGCGCGTCGTTTTGTGAACCCCGTAGTGTGCAATCACGTTGACGTCTATCGCCATTTCCTCGCAGGAGGATTCTGTTCATTTACTTTTTAAGGTACACACGTACAATTATTATCTATTCGAGAATATCGCGAGTTTTGTTCGTCGCCGGGTTTCCTCGATAGCGCGCGCTAATAAACATGGATAGAAGTACGCGTTAGTTAGATCCGCGGGTGTTTTGATGTATCGTGAGCGTAGAAGTGCATCGCATCCTTTAAGAAATATGGATGCAGTTCTCCATCGCCGGCCGGCAAGTTAGATGCAGAAAACTTTCGATCCGGCGAGACATCGTCGAGCTCGATCTCTGCGTCGCGCGGTTCGACGTACATTCGTAATTTTCCAAAAATTTGTATTCCGATACGTATGTATACGTTATTATATTTTAAAGCGTTCCGTACGATCGTAGAGGGAGGGTGCCTTGTTGCATGTCGTAAAATGATTGAGTACGTAGGTATGAGACGGTGTTCGAGTAAGTGCATCGTGATCGTGAAAAATATCGTTCGGTTCGCCGTTCTTTTTCGGCGAAGCACGCGCTGCCGCATGATATTTCGGATTTTCGTTTCTCCCGGTCTGTTCGTAAACGCGGGAAATTGCGTAGATAGACGTATACGGAGGACATCGTCGTGGTCCCAGGTGTGTTCGGCGGGGTATATATGCCAGGCATATCGTCGTCTCCCGAACCTCGCGATTCCGCTCGCGAATTCATCGCATTTCTCGTTTTACGGTGTTCCGTCAATTTAGAGATTTAGGCATTTTAAAAGTCTCTCCCTTTTGCTCCCTTTCCTCCTTTCTCTCCTCCGTTCACCCTTCTCTCTCTGTCTGCCCGCTCCCTCCAATTATTTCCGCGCCCCTACCTCCGTCTCGAAGTGTCTGCCCGCGAGTATTGTGTATTTGTTGTAATTGAAATTCTTTGCTCCGCTTCGGACCTCGGATCTGTCCGCTGTCGCGTCTTCGAACTCGTTTGTTACCGGGCGATACAAAAAAATACGCTCGCACGGATCGTTTATTTGTTATTTTCCGTGCGCGTGCAACCGAGCTTTGTGAAACGAGAGAGTACGTCGTTTGACAGTATTTGCGTGTAGAGCCGAAACGTTGATCGAGTTCGACGGATTCTTCAGATCGGAAATTATTTGTTCCAGCTATGGCAGAAGGAAATGGGGAAATAAAAATGGAAGAGAAACAGTCTAAGGAGGAAATGGAATATGGGGAGAAGACAGAAGATTTCCAGAAGCTGATTCAGTACGGATTGGACGAGAAGGTAGCCGCGAAACTGGACGAAATTTATAAAACTGGGAAATTGGCTCACGTGGACTTGGACGAGAGAGCGTTGGACGCTTTAAAAGAATTCCCTGTGGACGGTGCATTAAATGTACTTACACAGTTCCTCGAATCTAACCTGGAGCATGTCTCGAATAAATCTGCATACCTCTGCGGTGTCATGAAAACTTATAGACAAAAAAGTCGGGCTGGACAAGGTACCGGTACCAGCACCACTCCAAAAGCACCGGACGAGGATAAAATAAAGGTGCGTATTCTGCCTTAGTTCGCAGTTTTAACGAGAGCTAGCGTATAGACTTCTGTCGCCGCGTAAACGTTATTCCAAACGATGATCAGTCTTACGTCTCGTTAAATTATGACTACACGCGTACGCCCTGTCAACGTTGCTTTCTTCGACGAAACAGACGAGTCTTAAAAGTCTGGAACGAAGTACAGATCCTGCGGTCATAAAACCCTTAGTTTTTACCAGTTTAGCAAGCGAACTTCTGGAGTAAGCGTCAATTTTGAACAACTTGAAGAACGAAAGTGCTGTTAATTTCGCCACACCTTCTCAACTTCGTTTCGAATAAAAATGTTTGCAATCGACGGTGTGTTTCAGATGATTCTCGAACGAACCGGTTACCCGTTGGACGTGACGACCGGGCAGAGAAAGTACGGAGGACCTCCTCCGAATTGGGAAGGCCCTACGCCGGGAACAGGTTGCGAGGTAAACGCGGTTTCGTCGTCGTTGTTCTATCGTTTATCGGCGTTTGTCGATTCTCGAGAAGTCGTCAGTCGCCCTGTACGCTTTTCTTTCTCGATAGGTTTTTTGTGGAAAAATTCCAAAAGATATGTACGAAGACGAATTGATTCCGTTGTTTGAAAAATGTGGAAAAATTTGGGATTTGAGACTAATGATGGACCCAATGGCAGGTTGCAACAGAGGATATGCGTTTATCACATTTACTAATAGGGAAGCTGCTCAACAGGCTGTCAGAGAGGTACGTAAAGATTCGTCCATTTCATTTTATTATTACGTAGGTATATGTTTGTGAAGCGTACAAATTCTGTTATCCTAGTTTACGATATCTTGTTATGAACATATCGGTTCCCTCCATTTTTGTTTAGAAGATTTTTAGAAATGTTACAAAATTGTTATTGCTACCAAAAAAGAAGTGAACTTTCGAAATGTTTAACTACGTTACTGTACATGCTGTATTTCTTGGTCTTATTGTCGTCGTCTCTCGGGAACTCCGTTCAATTATTTTCGACTCGTTCCGGGCGCGACGAGTCGACGACGATCGTTTCGATGTTCTTCACTGCGAGCGCGCGGGCGGCATTCTTATATTGTACGTCACGTCGTCGAACGAATTAAATTCAGCCTCGCGATCGAGTTCCACAATAACGAATAACCACTTTTTTCTTTTCTTCCATTTCTTTTTTGTATTAAACATTTCGAATTGATTTTTTTCATGCTCCCATGTGGCTTGTTCTATGTTGTGACTTGCGTTCTCTCTTCCTTTCTTTCCTTTTTTTTTTTTTAATTTATCGTTATTGTTATTATTATTATTACTATTTTTTTTTTTAACGTTAGTCTTTAACGCAGACGGTTCTAGCGTCGTTTCACTAATAGAAGAAAGAGTAATCGAGTTTGAGATTCAATGTCTCTAGCTAGGAACAGTCCACATATTTGTTTCATACATATACATATATGTCCCTGACCATCGATTCATATTTAATTGTATAATTATTGTCCAACACGTCCTATATATATTTAACTGAAGCGTGACAAAGTTAGGAAAGGCGAGTGCACATATGCATATAACACGCACGCGCGCACGCACACGTAAACAGACAGCCGGATCAGAAACGGACTGACACAGTGACAGCGACAGCGACAGAGCTACGTTCCCACGCATACATGCATACACACACGGATACGTACGGAACGGGAATACGTACAAGAGACACATGCGCCCGACGACACACGGAGAAATGCGTATATTCGTATGCGCGTTTACGCATACACGTATAGAGAGACAGACACCGGGCACACGTATCGCAGGCACATGCAGCGATGAGCGCACGCACGTAATATCAGAACTACGTACGTGCAGGCGTACCTGCAAACGCGCGTGTACGCGTACACGAAACACGGATATACTCTCTCACATTCACACACACGCGAACCGAACGTACGATAATTTCATCCTCCGGATGAGTTTCTTTTTCCAGCTCTCCTCTTTGCTCAGTGGGCAAAATTGGGAGTGGAGAATCTTTTAAAAGCAAAAAAAAAACAAACAAACAAAAAAAAAAGAAAAAAGAGAAAAGATATTCCGTATGGCCTTGATCGGTTAGGGGTATATTTTTGATTGATTGGTTGATATTCATTGGACAGTGACAATTTTTGTAACAAAATTTGGAAAATTGGTAGGCTTAAAATTTGTTTACAGCAGGAGCACATACGTGAACGCCGGTTTCCTATATTGTGAAGAATCGAGCGACAAAGCGCATGCCACTTTCTCGCTTTCATGGAACCAGGCCATGTTGTTCGTTTTCATTAATTGATCGAAAAAGAAAATTAGATTAATTCTAAATTCTGTTCTCTCTCTCTGATTCCGCAATTCGACGATGAAACACGAAATATGTATTATTTAATTGGAACAATATTAGGCATGTGTTTGTTTTCTTCATCCCACAGCTCGATAATCACGAAATAAAACCCGGCAAGAATCTGAAAGTAAACATTAGCGTTCCTAATCTACGACTTTTTGTGGGGAACATACCAAAGTCAAAAGGCAAAGAGGAGATCTTGGAGGAATTTGGTAAATTAACAGGTAAAGTGAATTCGAGGCGTGTGTATACCTACCTATCTACCTGTACCTACCTGTTTACCTGTATTGTAACTTAAGAGTGGTAGCTTTTAAGTAGTGGTTGTAGATGGTATGGAATTAAGGAGCATTCGACGAGACTCACACACGTATGTATATACATATATATATGTGTACATACATAAATATGTGTATATATATATATGTATACACGTATGCAACGACTCGATCGTGCGTCTCGTGCAACTCGTACGATATTTTGCGGTTACATACCTATATATTACACTTTCGGTTCTGGTCAGTCTCCTTGCCTCTCGGTTTATTAGTGAACAATCGCATCTCTCTGGTCCAAGTCTTATTCTCCTCGCATAATACTTAGGTCGACTTATCGATTACACGCTTCCTCTCACAACTGTTTCTTTTTCTCTCCGTGCTTTCGAACATATACTTACTTTCAAATCTCTTCCTTCCTCCCTTGCTCCTCCCAGACCGGGAAGTGGCGGGGGAGGAAGGCCTCTCCGATCCTTTCCTTCTCTCACCACACTGTCGCTGACGCCGTTTCCGTTATCGTCGTCGTCATCATCCGTCCCGTCGCTCCGATCATCGTATCGTAACTGCAGTGATCATTCTCATTGTCGAGTCGCATCTTCATCATTGTAGGAGCGCATCACTGTCGTTTTAAGTACCAAACCATCGCTACCACCACTACTAGTACGATCATCGCCATTTCCTCTCTGCTGTTACTACACACACACACACCTGCATACTACATTTTCACACGATTTAACAAGCGGATATATATGTATATATACACACCCACACACACACACACGCAACACGTGTCAAATCATCAACGATCATTCGAACCTTCATCTTGTTGCCGATTTTGTATTTGTAGTTTCGTTTTCTTTTTCTTTTTGCCTTTGTTTTATTGTTGCCATTGTTTTGTGCCATTGACAATACGGAAAAGAGATAAAGTAGTTAGAACGAAAAATGTGGAAGCAGTTTTGTATGTGACGGAACAGTTATTAAAAGACTGTAGAGTGAGTCAGCGAGAAAAGAATAAAAAAAAAATAAAAATAAAAAACCGA
>SMSR01007339.1:51096-75636 GCA_019453355.1 Ceratina japonica | reverse complement strand
TGTCAAATCATCAACGATCATTCGAACCTTCATCTTGTTGCCGATTTTGTATTTGTAGTTTCGTTTTCTTTTTCTTTTTGCCTTTGTTTTATTGTTGCCATTGTTTTGTGCCATTGACAATACGGAAAAGAGATAAAGTAGTTAGAACGAAAAATGTGGAAGCAGATTTGTATGTGACGGAACAGTTATTAAAAGACTGTAGAGTGAGTCAGCGAGAAAAGAATAAGAAAAAAATAAAAATAAAAAACCGGCGAATTGACGCGCTGCGTTGTGCCGCGTGATTTTTAGCAGTTGTCGCATTAAAAGCTAACGCGATTCATTTATTGGGCGCCTCGAGCATGGGGTAAGGGGGATCTGCGTGGACCGCTGGGGCGTTTGGCTCGCTAACAAACGGACAGGCACTCCCGCTCTCACTTATATATATATATGTATTATATACATATTTATCTGCTGTCCGTCTACCCACTCACCGCGATTAAACCGACGTTCGTTTGAAAAAAGAGAAGTATGCACTCGAACGACAAATATTTTCTCAACCCGTGGCCCTAGCCGCGCGTATCGAGCGGCCACGGTTTGGGAAGGTATCGGTCTATCCGCGTCTCGTTGAACCGCGAATTACGCTCATCACTGCCCTGCCTCGATATCTGTTCGCCTACTTCTCATCTTTTCTCCTGTCCTCTTCCCACGTCCTCCGTCCTCTGCCTCCTCAATGCTCATCGATAGGTGTACGATAGTTGACTTCAGTCCCATTTTCACCGGTTCGATTAGCTTGCCCCGTTCCTTTTTGTAAACGATACTGAAAAAATTGTCCCCGAAGATCGCTTCACGATACCCCAACAAGTTCAGACAGCCAATAAGCAGGTGAAATTATAAAAGGCAAGCTTAATTGGCACGTTCCTTCCACATTATTCTTACAGCTGAATAATTATGAGATTCGGAAAGGGAAAAAGATTGGTGTTACCGTATCTTATAACAATCACCGCTTGTTTGTGGGAAATATTCCAAAGAATCGAGACCGAGATGACTTGTTCGAAGAATTTACAAAGCACGCACGTAAGTTGACAATTGTCCATAAATCAGCAAGCAGTAACCAAAGGAAGTTATATGGAAAAAATAATGGTGGGACAGAAACAATTATGTTTTAACGATCGGCTATGTTTATCTGATTTCTGTCAAAGAGAGATGCCAGGTGGGTTTAATTGCAGCCCTCTTGCATCGGGTTATCGATCTAGGCAAATTTATTTTCAAATTGGTGTATGTACGTGTAATACATATGCCATGGAACATATAATTTTTCACCTGTAAAACATTTTCGCACACGTTCTCGCCGCAAAGATCCCATCGAAGTATTCTAATTTTTTTTTTGTTTTTGTTTATGTCTTTGTTTAATTTTCTTCATCTCCGACAAGTGATCTTCACTTTTTATAATTTTACTGCTTTTTTGTTGCCAATTAACACTTATACAGAGAGATGGTACGGATTAATCGATTAATTTTTGTCGTTAACAATTGTGTCGTATATTCTCCCCACGACCATAAAATTCGACTTATTATTATTATATTTATTATTATTATTATTATTATTGTTACTATTATTATTATTGTTATTATTATTATTATTATTATTATTGCACCTATCGTAAGTAAACGTACGGAGCGTAAACGTTCTTGATTGTCGTTTATACATTACCCGCTTTTTTCGTTTCGTTATTTTTTTTTTCTCTCCCCGCTTTTCTGTTCTGTTTATCTATTTTTGTTCTCATTCTCGAGACAAGATATATTAACTTCGTCGTTCAATTTCTCGAGCAACTGACCGTTCAGTAAACGATTGTTTGTCAATGTACCTGCACGTACACGTTACGTCATTCTCACGTGTATTCATTACGTATATATTCATCAATTCTGTCATTTACTTGGCTTCGCATCCTCGACGGAGTAGTAACGTTTTCCTACTTGTCAATTGGTTTCGAGGGCAGTTGTACGCATATAAATCGTAAAACTATTCAGAGTGAGCTAGACCTCGCACCAGGGACCGGTACAAATTTTGTTGAGTACGCGAGAAACGTTGTTTGTTACAAGTATTCGTCGGCGTGAACGTAGAAAGAGAGAGAGTGAGATCTAGCTGGAAGGTCCGTCGAAGCGATTGTACGCGTATTATTTGGATACTTATTGGATAGTACTTGCATGAACGGTCAAAGCTGGACACAGAGAGGAGAAATTTTGCTTTACATACGTTTCGAATGCACACAGAGTGCGACGTTGAACGATCCGGAATTAGATGCGCGATCGTAACTGAGATCTATAGACTCTGGCTATAATTTACTGCTTTCGAAGACGAAGCTCGTTTTTTTTTTACCCTTTCGTTCTCTCATTCGTTCATCTCTATGTCGTATACATATAAAACACACGTATGTACGTAGGTGGTATACTCGTGCGCGAGCCAGGTCTTAAGCTGAGAGGAAGGAGAGGAGAACTGGCCCATATAGAGAAAAGACATGTAAATGAATGAAACAAGTAATTGAACGCGCGCGTTGTGCAGTGTAAGAAGGCAATTTGGAGCTTTTTCATCGGCAATGATACTGAAGTCCATTAACGTTCCAGAGAACCTCGACACTTACTTTCTCATTTTTATCATTCGCTTTCGATGCACGGGAAACCGCGTGGAACGCGTGAAAAGGCTCTTAATCGCAAAGAGAAATGATCTGCGATGCCAGTACGCGCGATACGTACAAGCGTTATTTAAGCGTATGTACTGGGAGCCATACGTCGTTTCGTCGAGCCGACGGGTTTTCTACATAGTCGTCGATTCATCGCTAAGACGCATGCCGATTCTAATAGCATGTTCATTCCGTTTATGACGGTAACGATAGATTCGACCTACGCGTCTTTCAATTCGTTACTTCTCGAGCAACGAGAGATATACGTACTGAGGTGGTTTGCCGAGAGTTAGAGAGTCAACGAAATTCTACTGCTCATCACCCTTTTGCTTTCTTTCTTTCTTTCTTTCTGTCTTTCTTTCTTTTTTCGTCTCTCTTTTTGCTCCCCCCTGTTACACCGATTCAATTACTTTCGACTCGTGTCTCGGGGTGTTCCGCGTTCAACCGCGAACGTCGTTTATTGCGAATTTCAAATACGATTTTCACAGTTTTGTACGATCGATTATGCGCGTACACGTATGCACACGTAGAGATGAAAGCGACCGCATGTTATATGTGTATTCACGTGTACGATATATGAATTAATGTGTAAATAACGTACGCACATTGACGTGTAAATACTACCATCGGAAGCGTGTACTACGTTTCGCCCGTGACCGTGACTCGCGTAATACACGAATTAGGCAATTAGAGCAATGAACGGTTTGGGTGTACGGTTTTGGTATGTATATGGGTATATGGAAGAAGGTACCTGCGAGCGCATTTAGAGCTGTGTAGTGTTTTTTCTTTACATGTCTACATATACTCGTGCATTTACATATTTTCCGTCTGTGGTTGCAATATTACGGTGATAGCATCGCGCGTTCTCAAAATCTATACCGATCGGTGAGTTCTCTTTGGTTTGCTTTTTTTTTTTTATCGTTACCGATATAAAGATTTTGGGAACAAACGTCGTGTATAAACGGCGTTACGTACCCGTAGACGCAGGTGTAACGTGCTCTCGTAGAAAGAAACCGAATTTCTGATGCGGTAGGGTCACGAAAGAAGCTTGACCTTTCACTTTCTTTTTTTTCATTCTTTGTGTCTTAACTTATTTCGTTTGTTCTTTTATCTTCTCGTTGCCGAGCATCAGAAATGATTCTCTGTGTGAAATTAGAAAGACGTTTGTTGTACGTCCTGCGCGTCAAAGGCTAGGTCGTTTTTCAGTTAACGTCAATAATTTCTGTTGACCACGGTTGCCGTGGCCCGTCCTGTACAAATCATTCGGCAATAATAATCTGATCATACGGTAGATTCAATTAATCGAGTGGTTACTCGTCTTCCTTCCTTCCTACCCTCTCTCATCGTTCTTTCGATCTTTCCATTTCTCTGTTTCTTTGATTCAAACGTCTTCCGAACGATCAGTACAGTCAAGAGCGTTTTACATTGTTATCAGGTACATCGACCATCGGGTATATCGAATCAAACTGAAATTCAGCCGGCGTAAAGAAACGATTTGTTTGGTTGATTTTTCTGAAAGTTCATTTGTGTTTCTATCTTTTATTCTAATTTTATTTCTTTACGCCGCTCTCTTCTCTCGTTCTCTCTCTATCTGTCCGTCTCTATCTGTCTATATCTCTACCTTTTCTTTCTATCTTGCTTTCTCATTTACTTCTTCTTTCTTTCATTTTTTCCTCGCGCTCTCTTTCGTTTTAACTCGTAGACTTCTACATTTTATCTGTTATTTGCCCCACCCCCCCGGTATTCCGAAGGTGTCCATTCTCAGATCTGTTTTGTCTGTAATTGTTCACCGTATAGCTGGCCTGACCGAGGTGATTATCTACAGTTCCCCGGACGATAAGAAGAAAAATAGGGGTTTTTGCTTCTTAGAATATGAATCTCACAAAGCCGCTTCCTTAGCAAAACGAAGATTGAGTACCGGTCGCATCAAGGTATGGGGCTGTGATATCATAGTCGATTGGGCCGACCCCCAGGAGGAGCCTGACGAACAAACCATGTCTAAAGTGAGTCCCGTCGACGACGAGAAAACGTCGTACGACCGTCTCGGTCCCGCTCGCGCCAGATCGTAACGTAACGCGAACGTTTTCCCGTCACCGCATTTCGTTACAAATTTCGTTAAAAAACTTTTAGGTGCGCGTCCTGTACGTGAAGAACCTGACGCAAGACTGTTCCGAGGAGAAGTTGAAGGAGAGCTTCGAGCAGTTCGGTAACGTCGAGAGGGTAAAGAAGATCAAGGACTACGCGTTCGTGCATTTCGAGGAGAGAGACAACGCCGTCAAGGTGAGCGAGACGATCCGACGAGACGCGAGGCGAGGCGAAGCGAACAAAACGGTCTAAACGTATGTATGCTCGTTTCTCTTTGTCGCTTTAGGCGATGAACGAATTGAACGGGAAGGAAATAGGAGGCTCGCACATCGAAGTGTCTCTCGCGAAACCACCGTCCGACAAGAAGAAGAAAGAAGAGATGCTGCGCGCCAGGGAGCGAAGAATGATGCAGATGTTCCAGGGCCGGAGCGGGTAAGTTGGGATTCATTTTATTCGACGTTTCATTCTCGCCCGATTCGGTTCTGCGCGGCAGTCGCTTCCTTCCCTCCGTTATAGCTCTCTTACGCGTGGCGTGCGACTTGTGTTCGTAGGGGTTCTCCGTCACATCCGAGTATGATGGGAGGACCGATGCCAGTTCGCGGGCCCGGCCAAGGTCCTCGTGGCACTGGCGCAGGTATGCGAGGACAGATGGGACGAGGTGACTACGGTAAGTATCGACACGTTTTCGTTTTCATCGCAAACGTCCCAAAACCTATTCGGGATACTCTGATCGTGCATACGCGCGTATACATAGCACACGTAACTATATATTAACACCGATTCGTGTTACGTTCACCCCCTTAATAACGATACGACGCGTACCTGCTACACGATTTGTTCTCGTCGTCGGAACGTCAATGAGTCGGACTCGTTCTTAGGCTTAGACCGTGAACCGGATTATTTTCAATGATATTTCGCGCGTAACGAGTCGAGTTCTGTATTTATGTATATACCGCAACTTTTCGCGCGAAATCTATGTGAGATTCGACCGGGATCAAGACGAGACTCTGTGATCGACCGAGAGAGTTGTTCGTCGACGAATTTCGGCGTTCGTTTAAAATATACTAATGCTTTATTTTTCAGAAACAATCTCGTTATTAGGTCATTTATATCGGTTTATATCTTATGGTAACGTTAACACAGACGTCCCGCATGCTTTTGGGGATTTTTCACTGCGTCGTCACCGTATACCTTGGATCACGCGCGCGACATAACCAGCGACGAATTCGGTCTGAAACGAGAACGTAAATGGTTCGAGTAGTTAAGAAAATTGAAGAATCTCGCGCACGTTGTACCGCGCGTCAAGGTTGCGGTGAACAAGTGGTCGGATAATATTCTTTTTCTCTTTATTCATTAGTCGGTATAGTTGTATTCGAACGATACTGTTCTTGAGTCTTATTTGGTCCGAGCCTACTATGACATACGTCTACGATTATTGTCATGGAATGTTCAGTTTCTTCCCTGTTTTCTTTTCTGTCTCTTTTTATATTATTACCGTTTAACGTCATCGACGTTATCGATACATATTTTTGTCGTTATCGTTATTCTTTTTATTACGCGTTAATAACGATCGGAATCATGATACACGAGACTGTACGAACTTGTTGAACGCCAATATTCGAAAGATAGTATATTCTCGTACGTACATATGTACGATCATGCATATGTATGCCAGGTGTGGCCTATTATCACGATAAAAGAGCACCTTATTGCCTTACCACTACCACTTCCTGCGATACCTGTTTTCTTTAATATCTACATATATATATTCTTATATATATATATATATTTCATGTATACATATGAACACTTTTTCTGTGAGGAAAGTAATTGCATGCGTTTTGTTTGTTTTCATTGTATTTACACGTATGATGGTAATCGAGTGAATTTTATTTTGTATCAGCGCGTACTCGTGTTGCCAGATGAGTATTTTTCATTTATTTCCTTTCTATTTTTTTTATTTTATTTTATTCCTTTCATGCTGTTTGTTCTCTTATACTTCGTTCCTATGTAAGTGCGTGTATTTCGTTGATTTCGTACGTATCACAAATTCTAAAAATTTGGTTTCAGCTCTCATGGAAATAGGTAAGATGCGATATCGAATTACGAGTGGAAAGTAGTAGAGTATCGTTTGGTAGAGTTTTGTATCATTTCCCTTTTTTGGTATTACACGTATCCGTGGTTGAATATAAGCTGACGTCGGATCATCGAATCGATTCGTCGTCAAATTAATATCGAACGAGTTGACGAAGGCTTCCTCCCCGCGGTTCTCTCCGATGAAGGGCGGCGACGCGGTTCTATGATCCGAATGGAAGTTTTGGAGTTTGTGTCAGGATACGTGATGGTGGTAGGGTAATTAACCGAGCTGTCTCTCTACGATCGCACTTGCGATAAATATCGTAGAACGCGTTCCCGCGACGCGACGATTCGAATCCAAAACGGATCATCGCTGTTACTGATGACGACGACGACGACGACGACGGAAATGTCGACGACGACGACGACGATGTAGACGACGATGATCGCGTTGTGAAAGGTCGCGCCGCGACTCCGGTGTTTTGTACACTATTTTCTTTTTCTTTTTTTTGTTTCCTATCACCGAAGTTTTTTAAAACCATCTTTTCCCGGCATGCTTTTTCTTAATTGCGAAATTATTACAAGTAATAGTTTTGAATAAGTCGCCAATTGGATATATCGTGGCTAAATTTGGGTCTATTTGTAATGTGTGTTTTTATAGATTATGATTACGACTATTACGGTTATGCGGATTATCGAGGTGGCTACAGTGATCCATATTACGATGACTATTATCGATACGAAGATTACTATTTCGATTACGCGCCGCCTCCACCACCTGCCAGAGGGAGAGGCAGGCAGCCTCAACCGGTGGGTCGCCTTTTTTAATGGTTCTAAAGTCGTTTTCGTTTACGAATCATTATTACTTTTCTTTAATACTTTTTATGTATGTATGTTACTCCGCGTGTTCGTATATGCGTATACGCGTGCATCTATGTACTATGGCCGCCATCCTGTATGTATCTATGCGCGTATACGCGTATACACACACACACATAAATCGGCAGTAGTTTGACCGTGGCACAGTGTTCGAGGATGAATCCCAAAAGATAGATCGTACAAATCCACTTTACACCATCCAAACAATCAGCCAAAACAAATACCATATATCGTATCGTTTAACTTGCAACGAGTGTGCGCTCATTTTCTTCTCACTCACCGATGTAAGTACCCTTTACCTATGTTCAGAAGCCATACGGTTTATGTGTATACATAATTGAGACACGCATAGTCTTCGAGCTGCGCGGTTAACTTATGCATATCGTATCGCGTACTCTTTTTTTTCACGATTAACGTGTACACGTGTGCTACATGTGATGAATGCGCGCGCTCGGCTCGTGTGTTTGCATATTGTGCGCTTGGACAAGAATTTTACGTGTAAATATTAGGAATTGAACGCGAACGCATCAGTTTTCCCGTGACCCCGTCGACTCGCGACGTATCTCACTCCTCTTCGTCGCCTCGTTCGTCCACTCGTCGCACCCGTCCATCCACCTCCTTTCCGGACCACGTACGCGCGCGATACATACTTGCCACGACGATCCATCAACCAGTCATCTCTGTACCTCGCACCACCTACTACTCGCCATTGGTCTCGGAAAGATATCGACTCGCGACCGACGATCGCGCGCGCGCGCGAGAGAGAGAGAGAGAGAGAGAGAGAGAGAGAGAGGAAGTGAGAGTGAGAGAGAGGAAGAGAGAGTGAGAGGTCGGACGGGGGAGATCGAACTTGTTACATTGTTACATCTACTAATTCCATTGCTTGTACTAATGTTATCCTATAAACCGAACACACTGCCACTTTCAAATTGCTTGCTAATCATATCTGAGCCATGGTAGACCCATTCCAAATTTTGCAAATTAAAATATAGCCGGGAAAAGCTATCAGAATTTAGGGACGTAAGAGAGGAACGAAAAAAAAGAAAAACTCCTGAAAGAGGAGAGAGAGAGAGAGAGAGAGAGAGGAAACGTTCGAGGAGGAGGGCGAAACGTGTGCTACAGACGTGCACGGATGATCCCTCTCTTCTTCCCTTTCGCGTTTCGCATCTGCTCGTTACGCGGAGAGAGAACGCGGAAGAGGTGGTCAAAGGAAAGCTTCTGAACAGTCGGTGTCGTATAGGTTTCCCTATGGACGGTACCGCATCGTCGGTAATATTTGACAAACGTTCTAGTCGTAGGTAAAGCTGTCGTGTACTGGAGAGAGCTCCCGTTCTGCGTTTCGTTGCACGCGACGCACGTATTTTCTACGCACCTTCGTACACGTGTACGCGTACGCGTGTGCTCGGGGTGGAAGCGGCGTAACTGGAGTTACGCAGCTCGGACGGTCGATGATCGAGCGGGGAACGTTCGAATTCTTTTTGTCCGAACAGGACGATTTTCTTGCAAGGGGGTATGGTCTGTTCGATCGGTACGTAAACATTCATTCTTGTACTACGTACGCGTACGCGTATACACGACCGCGTGCGTGCACAGAAGCGGCGACGTTCGGCGTCCGTGTAGTACGTTCGATTCACACGAATGTAATTTCTCATTCCGATAGGAGCGACGTTTGAGTCTCGTGGCTCGGATATGATGCACCTAGTTATACGTATGTACGTATGAACCTGTGTATGTATGTGACTGTGTACGTATGCATTTGTGCCGTCGTGTCGCAGGGTAGTCAAAATTCGGTTAGACACCCTGTACGCGAACGGCGTGACCATCATTTTACGGACGCATCGCCGAACACGGAATAATATGGATAGATTAGCACAGAGTTAGGCAAATGCATAGATCGATGGACCAGTTTCGCGTCTCGTCGGCCGACGTCTACCCCGGTCAAACGTCTTCTTCGTCGCAAAAATGCATCAGATCTGCTTCGATTCGACGTTGCTTCTCTTCTGCTTTCTTTGTTAATTTATACATTGACATCTTCGTTATTTCGACGTCGAACGAGGTCGAGTACCGATGTTCAAGTATTTTCTCGTTTTCTCGTTCTTTTCGTCCTCCGATGGCTTTTTTTTTGAGTCTCAGTTCTCTGACGAAGACTTTTCGTGTCAGTTTTCATTCGTGTAAATCGTTCGAAACAGGCAAACAGATAGGTAAGCCGAAGAGGGAGAGAGAGAGATAGACAGAGACACAGAGAGAGAAAGAGAGAGAGAGAAAGTGAGAGCGATACCGATAACACAGCATGAGAAACGAGAGAACGTGTATGGGTGCTTTGCCTGTGCATGTGTCTAATAACATGTTAAATTGCATTTCGATAGGATAGGACGGAAAGGAGAAGAAGTCGATCGAAAAGACAGATTTCGATGAGACGAGAGGGGGAGAGATTTCGATGAAACGACGTCGATCTCTGTCGAACAGCGTCTGCCATTAATTTGTTGACAATGAAAATTGATAGCTGCCTGCTGCGATGTATAATATTCCGCTTACGCTTAAAAGACTAGCCCGCTTTGCAATGTTCACCCCACCACCCCCGCATATACATACAATTGATACTCATCCTGTTGAATTTTGTTCTAGCTGACAGTGCAGTAGATTGTTACGCTTAAAGCTTACCCTGCGATTAATCCCTGAACGATGAACAAGCGCTTTCCGCTTGGTCGCATTCGGAGATTCTGCTACTACCACCTGCTGTTGTCTGTACAAAATATTGGTAAATGTTGGTTTTAAGTGAGCCCTAATTTCCGCTGCATCGCCCTGTGTACTATATGTATATTTCACCGACCTCTTCTGTACACACATGTACATATATGCTATATTGCGATCCGTACTCCCCCCACCCCCCCTTTTAGTTTGTACATACGCCCCACCGTCCTCGTCCACTTGTGATCATTCAACAGAGACGTCCGTACACGTGCACATACGCGCGCCTCGTATCGTTTTGTATTCGTTGCATATCGTTTGTACATGTACATACACAAGGATGTCTCGTACCACGTAGACCGATCGCTCCGATTTCGCACCTGCGTTTCCGCTCGCTGGGAATCGGAGTCGGTCGCCGTACGAGAGCGGGCGTACGCGTCTGGAATTTCTGTACGTACGTTACCTCGGGCCGATCTGTGCTCGTGTACCTTTTTTTTTTGTATATAATAACGTGCACGAACAATAGATGTATTTTCGGTAGTCGCAAGATGTACANGTGCACATACGCGCGCCTCGTATCGTTTTGTATTCGTTGCATATCGTTTGCATGTACGAACATGTACATACACAAGGATGTCTCGCATCCGCGTACCACGTAGACCGATCGCTCCGATTTCGCACCTGCGTTTCCGCTCGCTGGGAATCGGAGTCGGTCGCCGTACGAGAGCGGGCGTACGCGTCTGGAATTTCTGTACGTACGTTACCTCGGGCCGATCTGTGCTCGTGTACCTTTTTTTTTTGTATATAATAACGTGCACGAACAATAGATGTATTTTCGGTAGTCGCAAGATGTACATATAGATGATACGTGGGACGAGACGACGACGACCACCGTCGTTCCCGAAATCGAAATATCTGATCGATCGTCAGACGAACCGAGTCGCCCGACTCCTCGCCCGACTCGCGCTACGGCTATCGTTCGTTCAGCTGTTAGGTCCATACCCTTAGCTGGTGTAGGTGGTTTAACGCAGAACCAGACTGACGATGTGTATCGGAAGTATCGGAAACGCGTAGGGTGTTAACTCCCGTTGCTCGTGTCGGTTGGAAAAGAAAGGATAAAAAGATGACTGTCGCATAAACTCGCGTATGAAAAGAAAACATNGTAGGGTGTTAACTCCCGTTGCTCGTGTCGGTTGGAAAAGAAAGGATAAAGATGACTGTCGCATAAACTCGCGTATGAAAAGAAAACACCTAGAGATAAGACGTAGAAGTATCGTGTAGGCCAACTATCGACTATCGACTATCGACTATGAACTCTTTTAGGAGTGTATTTATATATGTCACATGGGTTAAACGATTGGGTGTGTGTTATTTGGTCAGGCTGGACGTGGCCGTGGAGTAGCGCCGCGTGGCCGGGTCGGTGGGCCCCCAGTCCGTGGGCCAGTCAGGGGGGGACGCAACCCCGCAACTTCAGGGGCTCGTGGGGTCCAGCGGCTGTCCGCTCGTGGGGGGGTCCGCGCCAAGGGAAGTTTACCAGGTGAGGATGGTCTGTATCTCCACAATGAATCTTTTTTGCATTACTCTTTTACTTTCTCCCTCGTTTCATTTCTTCTCATCTCACCCGTTTTCCCGTCCCGTCTACCATTTCACTGCTGTTCCCCTCTTAAACACTTTAGCATTCGTTTCGTTTTCCGTTTCGAGTCAAGCTTCTTCTCTCATTAAGCCTCGCCCCTTCATACATTGAGTCCTCGGTCGATTTTTCTTTCGCGTCGTTGCGTCGATCGAGATCGATCCTTCCTGTGAGACGACTGTGCTGCGGTTTACTTGTTTCGCATTTCGATCAATTCCACCCTGTCTGAACTTCGTTCCTCGTGTCCCATCTCCCACGTCCCTCGTCCTGCGTCGGGTCGTTGGTTCCTGGTCTTCCTCGAACAAAAAATCCCTTCCGTCTCGCATCAGTCCTGGTTCTTCGTCCGATCAAGCGAACAACAGCACAGCTGTGAATTGTTAAACGTCGATCGTCTCGCGTTCGTCCGTGTCGCGCCAGCGTAGTCTCGCAAGAACGATTGAACCGAAGGACCGACATCCCCGATAGCTAACCGGATTGCCGTTTATACGCAAACAGACGACGACGATGAGCGACAGCTGAGAGCGAGAGAGAGAGAGAGAGAGAGCGAGAGAGCGAGCGAATGGGCGAGAGCATGGGAAAGATGTCGTTTGCGACGGCAGAGAGGCAGAAAGTGAAAGGAGAAGCGATCGGGACTGTCCTGGGTAACAGAGATTCGTTTGTTTGTACAGCAGGTAAACGAAAATTTGACGGGGGTCACCAGAACCAGGGGGAATCTAAGCGTCGCTTCCAGAGCAACTGGGGAAACCAACCCCTCGCCCAACAACCACTGGGCAATGCGTACGGACTGGCGAGTGTGAACGGTGGCAGTGGTGGTGGTGGCGGCGGTGACATAGGATTCGGAGGTAGGACCGCCACGCTCGGCGGTGTTTCCAGCGACGATCACGAGTGGTACCAGGACTCCTACCAGTCGTGGAGCTAACTTATGCGAGTCTGTGAGTGATTACGCACCCACGCACGGACCTAAGTACGCACGCAAGCACGCACGCACGCACGCACGACGTACGGAGAAACGGAAGAAGGAAAGAGAGAACGAACGGCGAACGGAAGAGGGAAGAAAACGAAAGAACGTAACAATGAAATACCAAATTCGAGTTGGCGTCGTCATGCGTTTGGAAAGAATAGGCGTGAGAGCCGAAGAGGCGACCGACGAAATATAATGGGAACAGCTATCGGTAGCAGCGTTTTGGAAAAACGAGAAGAGGAAACGAGAGGCCGAAGGGAAAGAAGACGCGCGATTCATTCGTAACATTATTCACTCTATCGATCTGGCAATTGTAAATGTTTTTAATGCCTGTGTCTAATTGATCAAAACCGAGGAGGAGGCGAGAGAGAGAGAGAGAGAGAGAGGACGGGGAGAGAGAAACGCGAACGAAAATACGCGTGAAGCGTCGTACTAAGGCGTCACCACCATCGCCCGCTATTGTTGTGATTATATATACAGTGATGTGCCACTGGGACTAATTTTCGCATCGGAGTGACCACCCTACAACCCACCCCGTACTATTACTATATATATATATATATATATATATACTAAGTACTACTACATTGTCACATTGTCTACTGCCAAGTGATACAAAGATCAGCGATGTTGACNATATATATATATATATATACATATATTTATATATATAGACGTACTACATACACACACAGACACGTACATATATATACACACAAAACATTTTATTTATATATATATATATATATACTAAGTACTACTACATTGTCACATTGTCTACTGCCAAGTGATACAAAGATCAGCGATGTTGACATTGGGATTGTGATGGCTTGTATTAATTAAGGAGAATCAAGAATCAAGAATCAAGAGAGCCTGCGATTTTATTATGCTATTGTTCGAATTGTTACGTGTACGTGCGAGAATATGTTGGCTAGAACGAGAATAGAGAGGATTGGAACGCCTAAGAAGCGAGGACACGAGGATTGGTGGAAGTAGATCGGAGAGACGAGAGGAAGGAGAAAGAGAGAGCGATGTCAACGGGGATCGAGAAGGCGGAAGAAGAAAGAAGCGCGAGAGGACGAAGAGGTGACGACGGCAGGGAGAGGAAGTAGGTAGCGAGAGGTGGGAGACGAGCGAGGGAGGTCTGTACGAAAGCGAGTGAGAATGAGGAAAATATTACAAGTACATATATAGCGATGAATTCGGACGGTTTCTCCTTCCTTTCTTAGAGACAAAGCAAGGAGGAACTAGAAGAAACTTGTTTTACAAATGTATGGTTGCGTTGAGTGTGGGCACGTGTGCCCNAACGCCTAAGAAGCGAGGACACGAGGATTGGTGGAAGTAGATCGGAGAGACGAGAGGAAGGAGAAAGAGAGAGCGATGTCAACGGGGATCGAGAAGGCGGAAGAAGAAAGAAGCGCGAGAGGACGAAGAGGTGACGACGGCAGGGAGAGGAAGTAGGTAGCGAGAGGTGGGAGACGAGCGAGGGAGGTCTGTACGAAAGCGAGTGAGAATGAGGAAAATATTACAAGTACATATATAGCGATGAATTCGGACGGTTTCTCCTTCCTTTCTCGGAGACAAAGCAAGGAGGAACTAGAAGAAACTTGTTTTACAAATGTATGGTTGCGTTGAGTGTAGGCACGTGTGCCTGTGGTATGTATGGATGTGTTATGCGTGTTTATTCGTGTGCGTGGAGCGCGCGAAGCGCCGCTAGACCTTCTATTGTTGGTCTATAATGTGTACAGTCAGTGAAACTATTATTATTAAGGGTTTGGCAGGTTTTACGAAAATCGGAAACGAAACGTTAGAGGTCTCAACGGTTCTGCGTGACGAGGAATAATGTGTCTCGCAATTTTTTTTATCTAGAAGCGATGAGGACCGAGACACGAAGCTCAGAGAGAGAAAGAGAGAGAGAGAGAGAAGTGATCGAGATAATACGAATTATAATGGGAGAAAACGAGTTATTGAAAATTGATTAGAAAAAATGTTCGTTTGTATAGAAAAATTTGTATTTGATAGCTTGGACATAGTGAGAAATTTAGAATCTAAATTGATATCGTCCTAGAAATTATTCTCTAAGTTTTTATTTTCTCTCTCATTGTTTTCTCGCTTTTCTCCTTTTTTGTTCTCCTTGTTTTATGTTTGGAGCGTCGAACGGAGAAAGAGAAAAAAAAGAACCGTTGAACGGAATCTGAATCAATGAATCGAGCAGAGAAAAAAAGTTAAAGCTTATATATTGTGTTTCGTCATTATTTTTATCTTTTGTCAAAAATTTTACGAATCAAAATTTTTATTGTCGCGTCGTTCGACACGCGCGACCATTGCCACGAGCTGGTAGTTTTTTCTTCTTTGTTCTTATTATTTAAAAAAAAAAAAAAAAGAAAGCCGTAAGAAAGAATCGACTGACTACTGAATTCGATATATAATGATAGTCACGGATTGATTTAGGACGTGTAAAGAGTACGCAGCGTTTATAAATGCATGAATCATACACAGCACACATTTGGGTGTTGACTCGTTGTTATTGTTAGCCTGTTAGTTAATTAGTAAGAGTTGTAAATGCGGGCTATAGTTGGTCCCTGTCCCTGGAGCCCAGACACCCCCTGTTCTGGAGAATAATCTAAGAAAAGAAAACATAAGTGCAGCCTAAATACCGTTTTTACACATACCCCCGAACAGTGACGAAAAAAGATAAACACAAACGATACGAGAAAGATGAATTCATTTGTAACGAAGTGACTGCATATCACCGTATTGTCTTATCGTGTAGCATCTTCATCATCAGCAGCAGCAGCAGCAGCAGCAACGACTAGCATATTATCATATACTTCGGCCCCGGTTCGATGAACGAGGGTGGCACACGCAGGAGTTGTGCACGCGAGAGGAATATAGAGCGGCGGCGAGAGAGATGCGAATCGTGCAAATGGAAATAATAATAATAATAATAATAAAGAGGAATTTCGAGGAAGCAAGCGACGAGCAAAACAAAAATGCACACACGATACACCTATCAATCGAAAGTTTGAAACACAAGCGATCGACCACTGTAAAAATGGAATGAAATATCTCTCGTCATCATCGATACTAGCGATCGGTTACTTTTAAACTTTCGCATCGACCAACATTTTGTTGCACCTATCATTTCTATTCGCTTAAGTAACTCGCAATCTACTTGGTCATCGACGCGAGTTTATTATAATACGATGACGCATAGCTGAAATATCTAACTATCGAGGTTCCCTCACTTTTACTTCCTGTCCCCAGTCATGCGACGATCGTTTGAACGGAAGACGACTCTGAGAGAAAACGGACGAGCGAGCGAGCGAGCGAACGAGAGAACGAGAGAACGAGAGAAACAGATGGACGAGAGACGGACGAATGGATGGATGCGAGGATGATGCGCGTTTGGGTGAGTGGACGGATCGGTTGTTTCATCGGGATCACGAACGGACGACAATGATGAATCGAGTGACTGATTCGAGGTGAGTGGAAGCGAGAGAGCAGAGGGAAACGAGACGAAAGTCGGCAGTTGAGAGACAACTGTTCTCATCTATACCGATTATCATTATTTGCCTTTCATTCATTTAAATCCCTTCCCCCCGTAACTAATTGTTCATTTAACGTATTTTATATCTATCTATCCCTATTTACCTACCTACACACCTGTATTTATAAAAACATAATATCAAGGATACAGTTATATTAATATTAATACGATACGATAAGGATGATATTGCTAATAATACTGAGTGGGTTTTCGTAACATAATAACGTTTCAATATAAATTCTGGTTTTCCTTCGAAATTGCGACAAAGGAAAATGACATACTTTATACATAAAATAAAGCAAGGAAGCAGGCAGGCAGGCAGGCGAGTGAGCGAGCGAGCAAACGAGTTGGAAGCGAAGCTCGCGAGTGGGAGGACGGAAGAGAAAAAGAGCGAAAGGGATCGAGCGAGCGTACGAGCGAACGAGTGACCGAGTGACCGAGCGAACGCGAGAGAGGAAGAGAGAGTGTATGTGCGAATGGGAATAAAGAGGAGAAAAGTTCAGCTTGCGGGGGCAAGGAAGCATAGCCAGGCAAAGCGGAGGCAGTTCACGGTGACGAGACTTTAGACTGATCTAGGTACTAGCGTTACGATATTGGCCCTACCCCGGTGTCAAGGCGCCCCAAACATTTTCATGTATCATTTACCTTTTGCTATTTTATACATATAACAAATACATTGACCGGTGTGTGGCAGCTGGGGTGCCTGGGGGGTTATCGGTCGCATTTAGGATAATGCACCACTGTGGCTGACGATGCTGTAGCCGCGCGCACCTTTTTACCCGGTCGTTGCCCTGATTCGCGGCACACATCCTTGGGAACTTGACTCTTTTTGGTTGGCCCGTGTCAGGCGAATGTTGTGTGATTTTTGGGTCGCTCAATTTATGTTAACAACGACCCAAACACGTGTTTTTTAATTATATATAAATATATTATATATTATATTCCTGCGAATATGCATTTTGTGACGTGATGTTATTTAGCACTAATGAGGAAAACAAATAACAAAAGTGAACAATTGTACGAAAAGAATAGGAAGGAAAAATGTTTAAAAAAAAAGGGGGAAAAAAGAAATACATTCAACCAACAAACCGGAAGTATATAATACGTAACAGACTATTCACACACGAACATAGTATACGGTTTATGTTTCTCGCGCCACACACATGCCACGTGTCAGCTCCACGGCTAAAAGTGAACGAAAAGAAAAAGAGAAAAAGAAAAAAAATTTTCACACGACCAAATTCTTCTATCGTTGATATAATTGCGTTTTCAGATTTCTTTTTTTATTATTCATCATCTTCCAATTGCTTTGCTTTTTTTTTTTATAATTCCCGCAATTTTAAAACGTTGTCCTTAATTTTAGTGTGACGTAGTTGAACGTAATGATTATTGATGAATTTAAAACAATGTTGAAATGGTTCCTTTTTCGGGCTAGGAGCTTGATTTAAAGTGTCAAAGATTTTTGTGTATGACCAGATGTATTCTACATGTCTCAATAAACAGTTGTATGTGAATTACCTTTCTTAAACGATGTTTACGTTATTACTTTATATGTCAGTTAAGGTGTGCACCTGTGTGTTGTACGGCACGGCGACCGTACGCGAATATTCGACGAGCTCGTCGTCGTTCCAGGGAGGCCGTCGAGCGAGACTGCTCGCGAACCAGCTGTTATCACAGTTTCTCCATAGTAAGCCCGTTAACGATACAGATTAATCTTCCCTCCGCGGAGGGAGCAGCAGGGGCGNTCGACGAGCTCGTCGTCGTTCCAGGGAGGCCGTCGAGCGAGACTGCTCGCGAACCAGCTGTTATCACAGTTTCTCCGTAGTAAGCCCGTTAACGATACAGATTAATCTTCCCTCCGCGGAGGGAGCAGCCGACGGCTGCCCTAGTTAGGAGAGCGACCCCTGACCAGCGCTCGAGGGTTGCGCGCAAGAGGAGACGGAAGACGGCCGCGACCAGCTTCCGAGTCTCTCGGTGTCTCCAGGTATCTCGGCCCGATATCTCCGCGCTCCTCCCGCACATCTACTCGTTTCTTGCCCGTGTTCTTTCCATTTCTAGGTATCCTCGTTCTCCGCAAGTCCGTGAGATGCGTCCACCCTCCTGTACGTCCACCGCATCGCATACGACGAGTCCCAACTTCCCGTTCCTCGACACTCGCGTTATTTAAGCGTCCGCCCCCCGATAACGTTTCGATTTCCCGTTCGGACTTCGGAGTGCCAGCGATGCGATAACGAAGAATTCGAATTAAGGGACGACGAACAGCTCCTACGAACGATCTTTGTGAATATCGAATTCGCCAACGTTCCGGTCTATAGTCGAACTCCTCGTACCTTCGCACACGGAAGAGAGAAAGGGAGTGCGAGAGCTCGATTTCGGTTCCCGGAGAACAGTTCCAAGGTATGCGCCTGTGCTACGATATTGCCCGTTTTTACAATTAAATAAAACCGTTAAGCGGTTCGATTTATTGGTTCGCGGTAAATATGTGTACGCGCGTCGACATTTCGTCGACGGAACGTCCCGCGAAAGTTGCGCATCCATACTCGATCGTTGCCGTCGCGTTTGTCGCGTCGAGTGCTCGGCTACGTTTTCTGTGTGTCATTAATCGTCGTTTACGCAAGTACTCGTTTGCGGCAAGTTCGGGGGATTGAGATCGTTAACAGTCGGCGCGTCGCCGAGCTCGTCATTGGCGATGCCGCTATTGACCAGCTCGTCGTCTCCATCGAGAATGTCGAGATACCTACGGGACGCATCTACGTAGAAGACGTCTCGAATACATAGTTTCTCAAAACTCGTCGGATCGAGCTCGACCAGCGAACGCGACGCGTGCCGCCTGTTTGCGACTTTATTTCGCATCGTCCGTTCGATCGGAGAAACAAAGAGAGACATCGTGCGTGAAATAATTCACCCCGCGTTCGGAGCAAGGCGCACGGCGCAAGACGCGACGGGTCGGACAGAAGGGATGATGGTGGCGTTATCGGTGGCAGTGGCAGTGGCCCTAACGGGATTTAAATGGTAAATTCTCTCTGGTTTCTGCGTCTCTCGCGGTCGATTTTTTCGCGATCCGAGCCGTGCGATCGCGATAATACACGAGTCGACGTGCGGGCGTCGCGCGTCGCCTCGCGTAAAGGGCGCAAGTCGTCCCAGTGGAGGGCGTGGCAATTTAACGCGACACGTGTCCGACCGAGAGAGTCCACGTTCGAGATACGTACAGGTATTTACCACCCTCGCCGTCTTTATTTCTCGTTCCACGCGTTCGCCGGCGAGAAACGCGTCGGTCCCGACGTTCTCCCGGTCCCGCTCCCTCGCTCGCTCGGAGCCGGAAGACGGCCGCGCTTCGAACACCCGTTTCGGATTACTCGAACGTTCCACTTCGACGAACGACGGTGGAGGAGGAGTCGTTCGACGACCCGAATGACAGACAACGCGTGTGATTGCAGATGATCTCGGGGATCGATACGCTGCTTCGCTCTCCCTGTGCACGGAACAGAGACTGACGGTATGGTAAACTACCAGCTGCCACTGTTCACGATCCCCGTACGACTGTGTCACGGTTTCGGTCGAACCGATGCCGAGCGAGCAAAATGCGAGTCCGCGTTCGCAGGATGCAGCATGACATCGATACTCCGGCAGGTCTCCGGAAGTAGTCTCGTCCCCGTTGTGTTCGTCTTCTCGTTGCTGCTCTGCCCTCGCAGCAGTACAGGTGAGTGGCGTCGCCTGATCCGCGCCAACGGTCGGACCGCGGATTTCGCGCGTTCGCGAGGAGGACCGATTCGGACCGGTGCACGGAGCGGACGGGTCGTTTTGCGCGAGAATCCGCGGTCTGGCAACGGCTGTCTGCGAACGGACGAGCTAAGTAACGGTCGCGTTCGTTCCAGAATGCGATCAAAAGTTTATAAGCACACCGGACGGTCCGACGAACGGGACGTTCTACGCCCCGACGTTGATAAATCCTGAAAAGGAGTCGCGACAATGCGTGTACATATTTTTCGCTGGACCACGGCAGAGGGTAGAGTTAAAATTCGATCGGTTCGGGCTTCGGGGCGAGCCACCGGCGTAAGTGAAAATGAAAGATAGTTTCCCTTACTGTCCCTTACGTTCCCACTCACGTTCTTCTTCACGAATCTCGGTCTCGGTTTTTCCAGCGGATCCGCCGTCGGAGAGTTACCCGGGTAAGTGTTTCATTTCGTTCTCACCGACTCTCTCTCTCTCTCTGTCGCTCTCGAGCGAAGCATTGTTTCCTACTGAAAATCCTACGGGTTTCCAGTTGCGTTCACGAGTACATGGACTTGTACGTGGAACTGCGTTCGGAGAACACCAGCAAGCTGGTAGACACGCCGTTCGGCGGCCGCTTCTGCGGCCCCATTCCACCTCGCAGACGCGTCTCGCTCTACCAGGGGATAGCCTTCAGTTTCTTCACCAACAAGAACGTCACGCTGCCGAACCTGTTCAGCGGCACTTACGCGTTCACCAATGCTTGTACGTGTTTTTCATCTCCTTTTTTCGACATTACATTTGCGATCGTCGTCGACGTACTCCCTCACCTTCTTCCGTCCGTCTGTGTATCATACGTGCATTCGAATGCGCAGCCGAGTACGAGGTGGGAACACCGGCACCCAGTACACCGTGCACTTTCACGGTAGACTCGGAGTACAAGCGAAACGGTAGCATACTGTCCCCCACGTATCCAGGCACGTATCCGAAGGGTCTCACGTGCAGTTACCAATTCATCGGGAAGCCTGGCCAGCGAGTACGGTTGGAGTTTCGGGATTTCGACTTGTATTTCGGCGGTCAACAGTACGTAAACGATTTACGCTTACGTCGTCGATTGTCGGTCGGCACGACGCGATTACCATACGACCTTATACCCGGCAGTTGTCCCCTGGACTACGTGAAGGTGCACGACGGCTTGAACAACTCGGCGGCCGTGATAGGGACGTACTGCGGACAGCAACGAAATTTGGTACTGTACTCGTCCGAGTCGAACCTGTACGTCCTCTTCGTCACCCTCCAACGCACGGCGAACACGCAGAACCGCGGCTTCAAGGGCATCTTCGAGTTCTCCGAGAGTTTCGTCAACCTACGTGAGTCGGAACGCCGTCGTTGACGTGCGCACACAATGGTACGTACTAATTCGCGTGCCCGTCTCTGTCTCTCTCTCTCTTTCTCTGCGCAGACTTCATAACGTCCTTCGAGGGTGAGCACATACGGGGATCGGAATGCGATCAAAAGATATTGAGCAAGAAGGAGTCTTCCGGGCACGTCGTCAGCCCGAACTTCCCGTATCCGTACATACCGAAGGTCGTGTGCCGGTACTTCATCTACGGGATGCAAGACTCGCAACATCTCGAACGCGTTCGGCTGGACTTCTTGTCGTTCAAGATACCGAAGAACGAGACGGTCGGAGAGTGAGTACGAACATTCTTCGTCGCGTTTTCCGACGAACGACGACCTTCTCACTCGTCTCTCTCTNTGCGATCAAAAGATATTGAGCAAGAAGGAGTCTTCCGGGCACGTCGTCAGTCCGAACTTCCCGTATCCGTACATACCAAAGGTCGTGTGCCGGTACTTCATCTACGGGATGCAAGACTCGCAACATCTCGAACGCGTTCGGCTGGACTTCTTGTCGTTCAAGATACCGAAGAATGAGACGGTCGGAGAGTGAGTACGAACATTCTTCGTCGCGTTTTCCGACGAACGACGACCTTCTCACTCGTCTCTCTCTCCCTCTCTCTCTCTCTGTTTCCCCTCTCGTTCACAGTCAATCGTGCGTAGACGGGTATCTGAAGTTATACCTGAAGGGGCAAGAGGCGACCGATTCTTACGACAAGTTCGACTACGAATTGTGCGGCGCGAGTAGCAATCCGAGCCACGTGGTCAGCGACGGGCCGAGACTCGTGATGGTCTTCAGCAGCGGCGAGACTCAGGGACACGGATTCAAAGCACGGTAAGATGTGTGGACGCGCGTGTCGGCGAACGGCGAACGCCTCGCACGGAACGGCAGAGCCGTGAAAACCGCGATCGCGATTTGGCAGATACAGATTCGAAACGGAGTACAAGATACCGGGAACCGCGGCACCCGACGGCAGCTGCACCTTCACCTACCGCAGTTCCTCTCGCAAGACCGGAGACTTCAATTCCCCGCGGCATCCCAGCAATTACCCGAGCGACACCATCTGCACTTACATCTTCCTGGCGACGCCGAACGAGCAGGTCGCTCTGATATTCGACGCCTTCAAAGTCCGGACGAAGGCCACGAACGTCACGGACGGACATTACGGGTGAGTCGAGACTCTACTTCTTTGTTTTTTTTTTCTTTTCTCTTTAACGAGACGGCTGCTTCTCACGCGTGTTTCCCTAGACTGGAGAGATGCCAAGACGACTGGCTGGAGATATACAACATGTACCGGGACGACACGGAGAAGTTGATAGGTAGATACTGCGGCGGCACGGCTCCGGGGCCGGTAGAGTCGAACCTGGGTGCCCTCGGCTTGAAAGTGATCCTGCGCTCGGACTCGGAACTGGTCTACAGCGGCTTCAAAGCGCGTTACACCTTCGAAGTGGCTAAACCCATTTTCGGAGGTAACGACCGCCAGCTTTTGGATTTTTCGATTCAGAACCGGCGTGCATCTCGGATCGTTTTGTCGACAGATTGCGGATCGAACATAAGCAGTCTGAACTACGGGATCATCGCCAGTCCGAATTTCCCGGACAACTACGAAGGACCAGCGAAGAACATGGCGACCAAGACGTGCAACTGGTTCATAAGGGTCGGCCCGAAGCAGCGAATACTGTTGAACTTCGAGTCGTTCTCGGTCGAGGGCGATCAGTCAGGTAACCGATTCGTTCTCTCGTAATTCGTTCGCCGGTGGAATTCCGTGATCGGAACTCCGACCGATTCTTCCAGCTCGCGGTTGTCCCGCCGCGGTGCTTCGCATGTGGCGTTCGGCGTCCTCCACGCCCATCGAGCTGTGCGGCGTCAAAACCGCGACCACCGAGTGGACCCACCTCTCCGAGGACAACAATATGCGGCTCAGGTTCGTTGCACGCACGCAGCATTTGTACGCGTTCTCGGTCGAGTCTCTTCCGTCGACGCGACGCGGATTCGCTTAGTATTATAGACGCGTCGGACGAACGAAACGACGAAGCGGGTCCGAGCGCGGATACCGAGCTCTCTTCTCTGTTCGCCTCTTCTTTCAGCTTCATATTGGCCGACAAGGCGGTGGGACAGCAGGGTTTCAGGGCGACGTGGACCGAAGTGAGCACGGACACCGACTGCTCGAATCAGTTTCTCTGCAACCAAAGTAAATACTGCATCGCAGAGTCGCTTCGGTGTAATAACATTTATAATTGTGGCTCGGCTGACACTTCGGACGAAGAAAACTGTAAGTTTCGTAACCCTTAGAATAGACACCGAAAAAACACCTCTTTAGAAACGTGTGTGGCTCGCCTCTGTACTCGTTCGTTTTCTTTATTTCTCTTTTCGACTATTCCCTTTTTCTTCTTTTCCACTTCTT
Source organism: Ceratina japonica (assembly GCA_019453355.1). NCBI lineage: Eukaryota > Metazoa > Arthropoda > Insecta > Hymenoptera > Apidae > Ceratina > Ceratina japonica. The sequence continues at coordinate 51,597 of SMSR01007339.1, read as the reverse complement.
CTGATCGTGTAGATGCGTAAACCTGCCGCGCGTGCGACTTACTTATACATGTTCTAATCGTCTTCTTACATAGGTATTACACGTATATGGTATACTTATATATCTGTGCGTTCATGTATGTACGCGTGCGATAATACGACGCGCACACGTTCTCGGACTCAGTATGAAACATGTAACAATGATCTTCGGGTCGTCCAATAGATACAACTGTATTGTTCTGCAAGTTCATCGAGCGTATTCTCTTTCTATACCGAGTACAGAACCTCTGACCGATCCTTATCATCGAACGATACGTACGTCGTCGTACCGTTTCTACGCGCATTCGATGAACACCGAAGACGAGCCGTTTACCTATCGCCACGATTCTCTCCCATAGTCTCGATCTTTCAATTTTATGCATCTCTGCGTACATATACTGTCCACCAATCTTTCTGTCCGAGCGGAGACTGCGACGCGACGTCGTTACTGTCGGACACGAGTACACGTCTTTGAGAAACGATC
>SMSR01007339.1:0-50889 GCA_019453355.1 Ceratina japonica | reverse complement strand
CTATTCCCTTTTTCTTCTTTTCCACTTCTTCTGATCGTGTAGATGCGTAAACCTGCCGCGCGTGCGACTTACTTATACATGTTCTAATCGTCTTCTTACATAGGTATTACACGTATATGGTATACTTATATATCTGTGCGTTCATGTATGTACGCGTGCGATAATACGACGCGCACACGTTCTCGGACTCAGTATGAAACATGTAACAATGATCTTCGGGTCGTCCAATAGATACAACTGTATTGTTCTGCAAGTTCATCGAGCGTATTCTCTTTCTATACCGAGTACAGAACCTCTGACCGATCCTTATCATCGAACGATACGTACGTCGTCGTACCGTTTCTACGCGCATTCGATGAACACCGAAGACGAGCCGTTTACCTATCGCCACGATTCTCTCCCATAGTCTCGATCTTTCAATTTTATGCATCTCTGCGTACATATACTGTCCACCAATCTTTCTGTCCGAGCGGAGACTGCGACGCGACGTCGTTACTGTCGGACACGAGTACACGTCTTTGAGAAACGATCCGATAGATCCCTGCACGATGCATGTATTTATATACGTATTGCGTTTACTTTGCTCGGAGAAAGTACAGTTTTATCGTGAGTTCGATCGTCCGGATAGTCTTAAGAAAAATGAACGTTTCGCCGTTTCGCGAACCCGCCTCTACGTAACGAGAATCGTGTAGCGACGACGAGGTAGGGATCGGACGACGATCGAAAAGAACACGAACAAACGAACGAACCGGAAGTACGACGGAGTACTCGAGAAGAGAATCCTAGTATATACGTACAGAGTTCTCGTAAATTTGACTGTTCTTGGGTAAGTAAGCGTATGTACATAAACGTGTACGCGCAGAGGTGAGAGAGAGAGAGAACGGACGGATCGGACGGGGTGAATGACCGTGTGTGGTGTCGCAGGTGCAGCATCAGCCCCATTGTCGCCAGCAATGGCTGGAGTCTCTGCCATGCTTCTTCTCTCTCTGTGCTTTGTGTTCGTGGCCATCTGAGCCCCTTCATGAAGCTTACGACGATCCGGCATGTTATGATCTCCCCTATCACGTGAGTTCACTCACAGTATTGCACATTCTACCGCTTTCCGTTTATTTACGAGATTACCGCTCAGAGATTTCACTTCGTCTTTTGTTTCAATTTGTTCTCCGACCAGATCTCTCGGCCCCGCGTCTCGCGACCAAATCGTAATAATAATTACTGGATCGGACCGTGTGTGTCACCGTTTCAGATCTAACGTCAACGCTTCGATCGAGGTATACGTTCTCGCGCAACGGTATACGACAATTGGGATGTTCTCGTAACTTTTCGACATTTANGACCGTGTGTGGTGTCGCAGGTGCAGCATCAGCCCCATTGTCGCCAGCAATGGCTGGAGTCTCTGCCATGCTTCTTCTCTCTCTGTGCTTTGTGTTCGTGGCCATCTGAGCCCCTTCATGAAGCTTACGACGATCCGGCATGTTATGATCTCCCCTATCACGTGAGTTCACTCACAGTATTGCACATTCTACCGCTTTCCGTTTATTTACGAGATTACCGCTCAGAGATTTCACTTCGTTTTTTGTTTCAATTTGTTCTCCGACCAGATCTCTCGGCCCCGCGTCTCGCGACCAAATCGTAATAATAATTACTGGATCAGACCGTGTGTCACCGTTTCAGATCTAACGTCAACGCTTCGATCGAGGTATCCGTTCTCGCGCAACGGTATACGACAATTGGGATGTTCTCGTAACTTTTCGACATTTCTTTTCTTTCACGTTTTACACACGAACTTTAGGGAACATACGCATGGACAAAATGAATGCAAATCTACCCGTGTACGTTATATCATCGTATGTACATATGCATACGTATATATACTTGTACGGCTCGAGACAATGATTCCTGGCCCGCTCCGGACTCCGGACGGTTAGCCATGAAATGATTGTTCCAAGCCGTAAACCCGTACAATTATAATGGCATGTAAACTTTCTCTTGTCTTCTTCTCTCCTTCTTTCTTACGATCTTGCTGTCCCTCTTCCATCGACACTAGCAAAAACACTGCCACCTCCCCGATTGTTATTATAATTATTATTAATCGATTACCGAACGAGATCTCTTCCACCTGTACATTTCTCTGTGACAATGGAAGACGATATTACGGGAAAAAGCGTATATATATTGTATTGAACCAACGTTTTGCATTTATTTCTTCTCTCCGTAGAACTGTTAACGGAACGATCCTCTTATCCACGCGTCGACGACGAATATCTAAATTCGTAGAAAAACTGGGCGCGTTCTTTTATCGAGTAAAATCCGTCGTAGGAGCAGGCAATGATCTAGACGCTAAACAGAAGGAAGCTCGGCGGTGAACGAACGTTTAACAGAATCTAATTATACTTATTTCAGGCGATACAGTTATAGAGACGGGTAATTACGTGGTGCCCGTGGGGTCCGCGATCGGCGCGGCCGCATTGATAGCGCTGACCGTTTGCCTCGTCTATCACCGAAAATTAAAGAAACAAGTGCAAACGGTTCACTTGAACGATCTGCGTCAACGCATAGACGAGAGACATCGATGCTACCGAAACGAGAGTCTCCTTCAGCACCATCGTCACTACCATCGGCACCACCACTATCAGCAACAGCAGCAGCAGCAACAACATCAGGAGCAGCAGCAAGAACGGCAGCAGGAGGACGAGGAGGGAGACGAGGACGAAGGGGACGAGGAGGAAGAGGAGGGAGAAGAAAAGGAGGAGGACGAACAAGAGTCTCGTTACCACCATCGACGTCATCGTCGCGAAGACCAGCCGCGTCAGCAACATTATCAAGATTCGACCAATAATTCGAGGTGTCACCTGGAGTCGTCGACGAGTCCGCCGAGCGAGAGCGAGGACGCCAGTAGTTTCAATAGCATGTGACGTGCCGTCGTCGCATTCTTCGAGCCACGACCACGACTTCTCGATCGTCTTGTTCGCGTCGAGACGGCGGTCGCTCTGTACCTACGCCTACGGGTACGATCGAGCGGCGCGATCAAACACGCGACGAACGCGCACGCGATCGACGCGTACTTCGAAATTCTAAACCTCGCGTTCCTCCGTTAGATTGCTAAACATATATGTATAGTATACGACATGTACATACATATATTTTTNCGACCACGACTTCTCGATCGTCTTGTTCGCGTCGAGACGGCGGTCGCTCTCTACCTACGCCTACGGGTACGATCGACCGGCGCGATCAAACACGCGACGAACGCGCACTTCGAAATTCTAAACCTCGCGTTCCTCCGTTAGATTGCTAAACATATATGTATAGTATACGACATGTACATACATATATTTTGACGTCGGGTCTTCGCTTTAACGGTGCAACGTGTAACGCTAGAGATTCCCTTCGTAACCCACCAGAAATATTTTATTCGCGACTGTATAAAATGTAAGTAGTTGGACAAAACACGCACATATTTTATACAGAGCGAGAGGACGACGACGACGACGACGTCTTTTTGCGCAACGGAAACGCGATCGAGACCGCGATCTCTGAGACTCGGTCTCGCGTCCCGAACGCGATGCGCTTCCAACATTTTTAGGAGACGTCCGAACGATTCGACGAACGAAAAGAACCGTCGTTCGAGCGAGTATATTTAACGCGTCACCCGTCGTAAATGTACACGAAGAAGGTAAATGCTGCCATTTATTTTATAGTCTAGTCGAATAATACAATTTTATATAGATGAAGAGAGCGAGTGTAACGACGAGAGACCGTGCCGTGCAACGAAGCGCGAGGGGGAACCGTTGTTCCGAGTAATAATCGGCTCCGAGTCGAACGAGCGTTAAAGACGAAACGGACGCAAGGAAGGTATCGTGTTCGACGCACGTTCCTAACACGACGTTCACGGACGCGATCCGTCTCGGGTCTCCGAATAAACGAGAATCCCACGGAATAAGAAATAGAAATAAACGTTGTAATTGATTCACGTGTGTGACATGGTCCGTGCACGTTTTCGAGCGGCTTCCTCTTCTGGGGAACGAGGTGAGAACGAAACGAACGTTAGTACTTCCTTTCTCTTTCGTTTTATTTTACCGAAAAACATTCGATCTCGTGAAAAATACATATAAAAGAATACAAATTGTCGTAGATATTTAAAGCAAACGCGGTTACTTAATTGCTATGTATGTGTTTGCCTTCGATGATTCCGTCGTAAGCGACTATACATACACTACGTTTACCGAGCGAAAGTACACCGGTAATTCCCGTAAGAGTCCCGTCGCTCCTCGTCGCTTTAGTTAAGCGTACAAAATGTTGCATATGCGCGCGCGTACAGTACGCGTACGCGGTTTAAGAGTTTACGGGTTATTCGTTACTGTTTCGTTAGTAGAGTTAGAAAAGACTGCCCGGACAGGGGTTAAACGTACGGAAAGCAAAAGGTCCGGGAAGAAAGAAGTAGATCGAGGGGGAGAGAACGAACGACTAGACTTGGACGTATTGCTCGTCATCGGTGTCTCCGTTGATCGGTCCGGCGGCGTGGACCTGATGTATGCGTTCGTAATCGGCATTGAACGACGCGTGTTTCCTCACTTTCTCGTACCCGTTCGCGTCCTGGTCCACCTTGTAGGCGGCCACCTGCTCGTACGGCGGCTCCTCGGTACGGGCGACGCTCATGTACTTGACGCTCTCGTAATTGGGATCCCCGTGGTTGACGGACTCGTAGTTCGGGTCCGTGTCGCTGTCGCCGGGCCGACAGACCGACGCGTAGTTCGGCTCTCCCGGATCGTGCGGCATACTCTCGTAATTCGGTTCCGAATCCGTGTCCTGATCCATCTCAGACTTTTTTCTCAGTCTCACTTTCTCGTAGCCCGGATCCTCGCTGCTCGCGTTACTGACTTGCCGCTGCTTGAACGGTAAACCGTACGAGGAAGGGGATGACGCGGAAGCGAGGCCAGCAGCAGCAGTAGGAGTGACGACGGTAGTCGTCGCCGTGTCCACGGTAGCGGTCAGACCCGCGGTAGTGGTAGTGGTAGTGCTAGTGACGGCAGTAGAAATAGTAGGGAAAAGAGAATGAGAAGACGAAAGAACGGTCGAGTCCGCGCTGTTTCTCAAAGGGATCGACGCGGCGGCGGCCAGTTTCGACGACTGGTGATTCGCCGCGGTGTCCTGGCCGACGCGGTGTTGCGCGTACAACGGCTCGTAATTCGGATCGCAAGCGTCCCGGACGGGGAAGTGGGCCGCGGCGGTCGCGTTCTCTACTCTCGAGGAGGACGACGACGTCGACGACAACGACGATCTCGCCGCGACCTCCGCGTCTAGATGATCGGATTCCTTTTTTTGCAACTCTGTCGAGTCGTGACTAGACCATGAAATCCTATTACCTTCGACGAGACTGGGCTTCCTCACCGCGCCGACGACGAACGTCTCGCAGTGGACGTATCCGTGGACGACGTGCGACGGACACGCGTCGCTCTGCTGCTGCTCCTCCGTGTCCTTCTTCTTCTTCATCACTTTCGCGTACATGTCTTCGAGAGACTTCCCGTTGGACAGAGTCGGTTTCAGACGGTCCTCGTTCTTCGTCGTCTTCTTCTCGATCGACGCGTACATCTCCGTCGTCGACGCGTTTCCATCCGGCGGCGGGGGCGGCGGCGGCAACGGAGAGTTGGCCTGCCGTTTCTCCGGTTTCGGCGAGCCAGGATTTATTATCGAGCTCGTAGCGCTCGAGGACGAAGCTGCGGGACACGGTAAACATTAGATTCTAGGTTCCCGTGCGAGGAACACGAGTTACCTTGTCGGGAGTGAGCGTGTGCGACGTGTCGTAGACTGTCTACGCTCGGTGGCTGCGGGGCGGGGTAGATCTCGTCGGATCGAGAAGGAGCTCGAGGGAACGAGTTCTGTTCGTTTTGCACGCGTTGGACCTCCGTCAACGTCGGCTGTATCTGTGCGTAAGTCTCGCTACCGCTGGTGTACACCTTGTCCTGTTCGTCGATCGCGGCGTACATCTCGTCTACGAAATGAAACGCGTCGTTAAACGTCGTATATCGTTTTGCCTCTCTGGTTAAATTCGCGTGTATTACCGGAATCGTCCGACACGGTCGCGTAATGGGGATCCGTGAGGGGCCGAATCGACTGGTTCTGCCTCGTTTTAGTCTGAGCGATTATGTTGGCCAAAGGCTCTCTGACGCTGATGCTCGTGTACCCTTCTGCGAGTGGAAAACAAAAGTCGTCAGCCAATTGTAACGTGCTCAGTACGCGGGATCGGGTCGACAAAAGGCAAACGTATTTACTAGAATCTTGAGAATCTCCGCTGAAGTGCTGCTGCGAGCTGTTCGTCGGAGGCTGAGGCGGCTGAGGGAGCAACATCAACAGCGGTGGCGTCATATAAGGTAAATCCTGATTAGCTTGTACCGCACCCGATATGGCATTCGCCGCTTGAATGTCGCAAGTCGCGTGCCCACCCTCGGCGGACAGGAGCGAATTATGCGAGGAGGATCGTCTCGTCCTCGGCGGCGCGATCGGATTCCCGTTCGTTGGATTCGCCGATGTCGACGGTACCTCCGCGTCGACGATCTTTCCATTATTTCTGTTCGACTGATTGACCTCCGACTTCTGAACGCTTTGCAGTTGAGCGTAAGGGTGTTCGACTGAAACGACCACGACGGTATAATTAACTGTGCATATTCTACGCGTGTCTCCACGCGATTCTCGTCTTTTCTCTGCCGTATCCTACCGTTGTCCGAATTGGGCGACGAAGCGAACCTCGAGTACTGGTCGTCCGAACCCTCTTGGCTCAAGGTATTCTTATGCGAAACCTCCGCCGCGTCCAGTTTAGATATCCCTTCTTTACCCGCTAGACGAGCAAATCGAAATCAACGAATCGGTTACCGGTTCAACTTTAAAAAACGGTCGAGTGACCGCGTCGCGCAGAAGGAATACCTGCATCCCGCACTGTGGCGTACAGTTCCGAGTGATCGCCGATCGTTTCGGTCGTCTCGTAAATGTCTTGAGACGCACACGCGTTCGTATCCTCGTACCTTTTTTCCTTATCTTTTGGTATATCTGGAAGACTTCTATTGGCACCGGTCGATCTACGCGAATCGTTTCAATTTGTTTTAAAATTCGTCTACTACACATTACATCGGACGACGTAACAAGGCTTGTGTCGCGATACCTCTTTCCGCTGTCGGTCGCATCTTGTGTCGTTACCTGAACGACGTCCGTAGTCGGAATTCTGTTGAGGCCGTCGTTGTCAGAATCTTTTAAAGTTACCATTCCAGCGAGACCGAGAAATTCATTTCTATCGAAACAGGAGCAATTGTTTATCGTACGACCAAGTTTGTCTTCTTACTTATGGTATATTTACTTGTTCTCGTTACGACGGCAGCTACAGATACAAGCGACGATGAGACCGAGGAACGTCAGCAGTGCTCCGACAGATACGACCCAGTAACACCAGGCACCTTCCTCGAGGAAAGAATGTATCATGTTACGACGAGTGTTCTCGACTCCTATGCAGAAGAAATACGCTGAGCAGAGGTTGTCGGTAGGCGACGAACAAAATACATTCCTTACCTTCCTATCGAGTCATTGTCAGAGTGATAGAGTACAGAGTTGCCCCTCGTTCGTTGCGTCTGTACTCCTTGCGCCTCTCTTCCTGTTTCTTTGCCAGTTCCTTTCCGGTCCTTGCTCATCACATTTTACAAAGTTTGCGTTACGAAGTACGCGTCCTATCCTCGAGTATCCGCTACAATTAGTACGCAGCGTTGAAACATTTGGCAGTGTATCTTCGTGACGCGACGATCGACCGATTGAAAAACCCAATAATCATTTTGTTCCACACCGCTCACCGCTCATATACGCACGCATGATAAACGATGCACGCGTTCCGCATAATTTTGCATAGGAAACGGAATTGTTAAAGATCGCCGAAGAGATAGTCGATTCTCCGCGAAACGGTCAACGTCGAGTGGTCATTACACGGCATTTCATTTTATCGTCACGAGCACGTCGAACGGAATAGAAATTACACGGATACGGATGCGGAGAGGCAAAGTCCTTCGTTCGAAAACTGGTATTTATTTGCGATACAGTTATACGGATTGAGTGATACGTCAAGCAATTGTGAAGAACGCACACTTGACATATCACGATCGCGAAACAGGGTTACGATATCTATACACATGCGGTGTGCGTCGAGCAGGGATTGTCGAGTTCCTCTCCCTGCCTCTCCCACTCCCTGGAGCTACGTACACTCTCCAACTTTTTAATAAAGTTACTGCACGTCGCGACCCTTCCTTTTCGGTAAGGAACGATTGAATAAATCATACAATTGTTTGTTATAAAAGATTTATTAGTTGTTAACGGCACCGAATAATGTTTCAGACGAAATTTGTAACTTAACCGACACCTCCAACTTCCGGCGTTTCAAATATCGTTCGGGGTGGCGTCAACCACTGCTACTCCCGATTCGATAAATTACATCGCCGAGGGGTTCCTCGGCTTCAAGTTCTAAGGTACCTACTGCTTCAGCGTTAAAAGGCGATCACCAGGCCCTTATATCAAGCTGCATCATCGGTTATAAGTGTTTTATTTCATTGTGCATTATACTTACAATTAGTCTAAAGCGTAATTGTACAGATATCAGATATTTGTATTTTATAACTTGTTTAAAAATTAAATAAAGACCTTGTTAAACGTATGTCTTACTGTCTATTTATTCACCCGTCCACTGCTCCTAGAATGACCAATGCCCATTCCTTAACGAGAACTTTGACTCGAAATAATAGCCTTGGCCACTTTTAAATTAGTCGTATAAGTACGTCATATTCAGCGGTGCGAAATTCTTGGAATCTCGGTGTCACACAGCTGAAGTTATCATACTAACACGAAGTCTGATTTTCGAAAATTTTTCTCTGATAATTCTTCTGACAATGACGTCATCAGCAGGACTTAGTGCTACCTCCTATGCTATCATATTCGCCTAATACAAAGTCTGAAATTTATAGAAAATTTTGGACCAAAAATCGGACTTTGTATTAGGCGAATATGATAGCATAGGAGGTAGCACTAAGTCCTGCTGATGACGTCATTGTCAGAAGAATTATTGGAGAGAAAAATTTTCGAAAATCATGCAAAGTCTGATTTTCGATCAAAAATTTTTCCCGTCGAGAATTGTTGGTGATCAAAGTTACGATTTCAAGAACTTCTTCAGTGCTACCTCCTGTGCTATCATATTCGCCTAATACAAAGTATGATTTTTGGCTCAACATTTTTTCTAAATTCTCCTTTTCTACAATTCTTGGAAATGACGTCACGATTCCAAGAATTTCATAAATTTCTATTCTGTCTTATTGCTACTTATATACTAAGTGAAGATGACATGGAAAACTATAGGGATTGGATGCGGACACAGTTAAAGGTAAAGTAATCAGACGTTTCAATTTCATTTAAACTGTTTCTTTATTAATTAAACTTTGAGAAATACAATAATTTACAAAGAGGATTGCTTGAGTAGTACAATAATCATTTATAATTAACTTTATAACTCATACTGGTGCCATTGGGAACTGTAGAGGCTGCCTTCAGTTGTTTTAGGAGTTCTGACAGAGTGATATCTGAAAGAAGCAAAACAAGAATGTTAAAATCATGTAAGACAATAATATATGGAGAATGAGATCCGGACCAAGAATATGGGAGACCGGGGAGAGACGGGATGAGAGACCAGGGAGAGATGGGAGGGATCCGGAGAGACAAGAGAGACGAGAAAATAATCGTAAAATTAAATTACTTCCATGTATACACGTTATTTATACATAATGATGTGAAGCGGCATCGAGAAACTTTGTACGCATCGATAGAAATAAAAGTACTGTTTATTTATTACGATTTTCTAGTTCGTCGCACTTCTACGAAAGTATGTGTGACTGATATAATTAAAATTTTAATGAGGCTTTGGGAACACTTAGAGAGGCCTTTTGTGAACATGCCTCTATAGTTTTGTCAAAATCGGTACGTCAAAAGCCGAGATATTTGCATTTTCCTCTAAATCGTCTCGTTTTGCCTGGCATTTGAACGCGTGGCGCCATCTAGCGGATAGAAGCCGCAAACTAAGCGTTCTGAATTACGGATTAAAAAGAAATACTTTTCCTGACAAGTCTCAATAACCCGATTTAGAATTTTAATTATATCAATGATACTCGATAACGTATCTTAATGAAACTTCGGGAACATTTGGAAAAGCCTTTTTTGAACATGCCTTTATAGTTTTGTCAAGATCCGTACGTCAAAACCCGAGATATTTGCATTTTTATTTAATATCTATTTCGTAAATGTAGAACGCTTAGTTCGAGATTTCGTCCGCTAGATGGCGCCACACGTTCAATTGCCAAACATTTTAGCTCGTACATCTAGAACGCTTAGTTCGAGGCTTTGTCCGCTAGATGGCGACACACGTTCAAATGCCAGAAATTTTACTTCGTAAATCTCCTAGAGCGCTTAGTTCGAGACTTCGTCCGCTAGATGGCGACACACGTTCAAATGACAGACAAAACGAGACGATTTAGAAAGAAATACAAATATCTCGGCTTTTAGCGTACCGATTTTGACAAAACTATAGAGACATGTTCACGAAAGGCCTCTCTAAATGTTCCCGAAGTTTCATTATGATATGTTAACGAGTAGAAGTTAGGTGGTCTAATAAGTGTCGAGATCCGTGAAAAATGATTGATCGAGTTACTATCAGAGGTCGGTAGCCGTTTTGAGCCGAGTTCCGAGGATTGTGGATACAGATAGGTGATAAGAAATTTATTTAAATAACAAACAAAAATGGCACACTACATTTTGAATCATGTTTCGAGTGGCACACTGTCCAAACTTCTCTTAAACAACGCGTATACCGGCAATTTGGGTTTGTAAGAAAATCGTGTGTAACCCAGACTTATAAATGTTCGGCTGTCGTTAATTTTCTTTGATCGATACCAACAGCGTGCGTGAGATACGCGTCGAAGAAGGCCAGCGGCAGTACGAGAAATAAACCTGATAGAAGAAAGCCAAAACACAGAGGATGGCAGGTACAAGATGGACATTACGTTCAAGACAGTACGATGTTGGTAAAGCAGCTCACGACCAGGTTCCATCCAGGATTATACGTATGTTCGCTTGTACTTTCCGTTCTGTCGNTATCGAGTTACTATCAGAGGTCGGTAGCCGTTTTGAGCCGAGTTCCGGAGGATTGTGGATACAGATAGGTGATAAGAAATTTATTTAAATAACAAACAAAAATGGCACACTACATTTTGAATCATGTTTCGAGTGGCACACTGTCCAAACTTCTCTTAAACAACGCGTGTACCGGCAATTTGGGTTTGTAAGGAAATCGTGTGTAACCCAGACTTATAAATGTTCGGCTGTCGTTAATTTTCTTTGATCGATACCAACAGCGTGCGTGAGATACGCGTCGAAGAAGGCCAGCAGCAGTACGAGAAATAAACCTGATAAAAGAAAGCCAAAACACAGAGGATGGCAGGTACAAGATGGACATTACGTTGAAGACAGTACGATGTTGGTAAAGCAGCTCACGACCAGGTTCCATCCAGGATTATACGTATGTTCGCTTGTACTTTCCGTTCTGTCAACGTTCAAACGTATTCTTTTACGAGAATTACTCCGCAGGTCGGCATGGGCAGAAACGCCACCCTGTACGCCATGGAACCAGGAAAGGTGGTCGTTACTTGTGAAAAGATCAATCCAAACATGGATGTGTCCTGGTGCAAAATAAATTACGGAGGCAGGGAAAAGAGTGTTATATATAAAAAGCATTTTAACATCATCCCGGATCCGCAAGACAATAAATTCGTCCTGGTCGATACAATTTGAATGTAAGGACGATGTTCGTCTGCGATAGAAAACAATAAATCTGTTTTTCAAAGATTTTCGATTCCGACGTTCTCTGCCCACTGAAACGATTGATACTCGACAGTGTTTTTGTCTTTGAGAAAGAAAGCGTACAGTCGCGTCTTTCGAACGTGACACGCGATTCGACACTGAGCCGTGAGTTCGGTCGGCGAGATCTCTTCGTTCTTGTCTTTGCACGTGACTATGAACTGGGAATGAAACATTATAGGGTCTCCTGGAAATGTACGAGAAATTGATTGGTCTATCGCCACTCATTGACGACGTATTGATTACGGATTTCTTACCAGGATACACTAAAAAGTCTCCTCCAAATTTATCACCTCCCGTTATGTAGTATCCCCTTTTCCATAGATCTTTGTACGTTTCATACCGAAGTTTTTCCTTGTCATTGGAAGGACGACTCCATTTTACTATTTCCACGTCGTCCTCGCGTGCCCATGGATACACTGTAAACTTATTTACGCAAAGTACCTACGAGATGGAGTAAACGTTTTAGATACAAATTATTCTTCTTTCGTACCAGTATGAGTTTGAATCAGGGCCTCGGTCTTCTCTAATTTGGGCAATTTGGCCATCTCTTCCTCCAGTAGCTGTTGCTTATTTATTTCTACGTTATTTAATTCTTCTTGTACTTTCGGGTCTAACGGCTTACCGGCTCTCTTCTTTCTCGTATCCATTCCGAGCATCTTTCTCCTCTTCCCTTCGACTATCCTGTCCATCATTCCGATCACCTGACAAAAATCCCACCATTGATTTCTAACGTCCTTACGCAGCGTCAAAGTGTATTTCTTTCGATTACTTGTTTCTCTCTTTCCATCCTTAAACGTTTCGCTTGTTCCACGTACAATTCATTTCTATACTCCTCGAAAGCTTGTCTCAGCGAATCGGAAGGTGGCTTGCTTAGACACGGATATCGTACGAGCCTCGCGACGTTCTCCTCCAGTAACAGGGTCACTTCTTCTGGTTGCAATAGCATTGGAAGTCCAGAAAGTACATCTTGCCTGGGTTTTTTTGGTAGGCATCCTATCAGTTCTCCGATTATTCTGTGATCTCTTCTAAGTTTTAACCAGTCTGAAAATAAATTGAAAGCTACGTTCTCATGTTCATGAAACGGAAATAAATAACGAGATCGATACCTTCTGCACTCCACACGAACACGTTGTTCCTCGATAATATTAAGTCTATCATTTCTGAACGATTAAAATATGACAACTGTCATATGGTATTACCACGTGTAATTCGTTTTGTTTCTGATTTAGACGATCGGGTCTATCTAGGTACTGGTACATACACGACGCGCGTGCGGTGCGTGTAACAGGAACTGGTTTAGGTCGGCGAAGAAAGTGAGACGTGATTGTAGGAAGTCGGGCATTCGTTCGTTTCGCATTCGTTCGAGAAGCTCGAGAAATAAATATGCCGCTCTTCGTCTGATCATAAAGCGCGTATAAAATGGTATAAAATAAGGGATATGGCGTACGGCGGCTCGGAGCCCGGTTCCCCCTTTCGTCTTTGGAAGTCCACCCTCTCGCCCATAAGTCCGTTTCATGCACCGTCCCTCGAGTCCACGATACTGTCGTACTGCGGCCATATTAACGCCCTACCAGGCCGATTTCTACCCTAATACGGTTGAATACGGTAATAAGTACGGCCATACGGCATCGCTGGTCATTGCTGGTCACCGAAGAAGGGCTACGTCCGTTTTGGTTCTAAAATCCTCGACACCGTCATGGCACCCGGCTTTATGATTTTTTGAACAATCTCCAAACACGTTCGCGATCAAAGTCGTTTCGAAAACGGTGATTTACCTCGTGCCCAAGCGTTCGCTCGTATTCGGTAAGTGATCAAACGATACGCCGATCGTATACTTGTTTACCAGTTGCATATAATGAACAAACGCGTAAACCGGAGTCGGAGGGCAAGCCCATGCAAGCCCTTCCTTCGCCCGGAACAGCTGCTCATTTTTCTGGGTAACCTTTGACTTTGACATCGAAACGTGCGTCGTTTCGTTTCATCCGGTCGGTCTTACGTCGCTCGACGGCCAACGTTTTACTAGCGCGAAACGAATTTTGTGAGGAATGCACGATACTCGTCGAAAAGTTACCGTTCTATGCGTTTGTTCGTACGCATCGACTCGACTGTGCGCTACTCCTTTATATACTTCCTCTCGTGGAGGACGTTAGTGATGTCTGTCTATTTGCCAGGAACATGAGTTCAGGCAGACCGATTAAGTGTGTGGTGGTCGGAGACGGAACGGTGGGAAAAACATGTATGTTAATATCGTATACGACAGATAGTTTCCCAGGGGAATACGTCCCCACGGTGTAAGTATCACGATCCAACGTATTTACATTACTTTTTTTTTACGTACAAGTAGTGTCGAATCGAGGGAACGAGAAGTTCCTCGCCGTCCGCTTTTCTCTTGGAACGGCTGGGTTAGCATTGCCAGTAATAGTAAGGGTAATACGTCTTTGCTCGCGAATAGGAGAGAACGAACTCTTCTACTGTACACGTTTATGGCTCCTAACTAAATCGTGAAACGACTCGCTACTCGCGGTAGAATAAATGCAATTTTTATCGTTAATCTTGTTTGACGATTGTAGATTCGACAACTATTCCGCGCCCATGGTCGTGGACGGAATACCCGTCAGTCTAGGACTTTGGGACACGGCCGGCCAAGAGGATTACGACAGGCTTCGTCCGCTCTCGTACCCACAGACCGACGTCTTTCTGATCTGTTTCTCGGTCACCAGTCCCTCGTCCTTCGAGAACGTCACCAGTAAATGGTACCCAGAGATAAAGCATCACTGCCCGGACGCTCCAATGATTCTCGTCGGCACTAAGATAGATCTGCGAGACGATCGCGAAACGCTCACCGCTCTGGCCGAGCAGGGCCTAAGCGCCATAAAACGCGAACAGGGACAGAAGTTGGCGAACAAGGTCGGGAATCGCGCGTCGTTGCACCGAATTTCGAAAACAGCTGTTCGCGGTCGACGGCTAACTCGATTCCTATTTTCGTTATAGATTCGCGCGGTGAAGTACATGGAGTGCTCGGCGCTGACGCAACGCGGTCTGAAACAAGTGTTCGACGAGGCGGTCCGCGCCGTTCTGAGACCTGAACCCCAGAAACGCAGACAGAGAAGATGCATTATGTTGTAAACCGTAAATAATCAAGATCCGTTGTAGGTAAAACCATATATAAATTGACAGACTGAAATGAATTTTCTCACGAGCAAACGGAGCGAAACGAAACGAAACGAAACGAAACGGAGGAGAAGACGTTTCGCGGAGAAGGTAGTAATCTTATGCATTTTAATGAATTCCTCTGGCAGCTATACAGTTCGTTATGCTATGAACAAAGTACAACTGATCGTTTCTAACGCGCAAGTTGGAAAATTACTATGAATCTAAGAAAATTGAAGCAACAAGAAAGTACGGTTCCGTAATTGTTATTTTAACCAGTATTCGCTGTGCATTTAAAATCGACTGGGAGAGGTCGCGAATCTGTTTCGCACGCCCGACGTGGTGTTGTTTCAATTTTACGTTGATTTCTCGATGCGTCGATGTACTAGTCAAAGGTCGATATATCGTATTGCCTGCCATTATATTTCTTATTTTATACTTTTATAAAGTGACGCCTCTCATTTTCCTCGATACGGCAATTTAATCAGCGTCGACGAAACAATGAAATCCCGTGACTCAGACGAGGGCTGCCAGATTTCTAAATTTTTATACCATAAATAGTGAAGAGAAAGAAACATTCTTTTAGTATACACATACGATAGGGGTATTACGATCAATATACTAACGATTTTTATAAAGTGTAAAATAGGGTTATAGAATTATTTAAAGAGACAGTGCCATAGCAACGAAGAAAGGAATCAAATCAAATCGGTGAACGCGAACGTTTTTTGTCAGTTCTAGACAATATATTCCACGTATTTTATTACACGAGTCATAGTAGGGAAGCGAAAAGTAACGACGGATACAAAAGGAATTGAGAAACCTCGTAATAAGAAGTATTTTGTATTTAACTTAAAACTTTTGATAAATATTGCGATTTTAATATTTCTTTACACCCTCTGACTAACGACGAAAGGGAACTGCGTCATGTGTAAAATACTGCCAGCGCGAATATTCATAAACGTTTGTATGGCACACACACACACACACACACACACCTTATTGTCTAGAATTTGAACGTTTCTCTTCTGATCGCGACACAACGTACATCGCACCATATTATTTCGTACTCCGAATGGAATTTATTACAAGAACGCTTCGAACGTGTTTCCGTTGTTGCACGTGGCAGATTTCGCGGATTGTTGCACTGGTACAATCCGTTTCAACACCCGGGGGGCTCGAAATTATTTTTCATAAAGGGAGTAAAGACGCGAGAGCAGGCCGCGTCGCGGAAAGAATAATCAAAATATATATTGAATTATATCTAAGAGAATGAAATATATACCAGTGACAGACACATGGTGCAAAGTATGCTTATAATACAGAGAACATAGCACAATTTATTTTAAAGAGCGATCAACCATGACAGTTTTAAATCTTCGATTCACTATTTTTATAAAATTCATTTATATCGATATTTACATTGAAAAGGAAAAGATCATCACGTTTCACGTTGACCAGCACGTCGTACGAAACGGACACATCTTTCTCTCTATCTTTTCTCTCTTGTTTTTACGTGTGAAAATTACTTACATATCTAATATATGCTTACGTCTAATTTATTATATTGTGAACTTTTCCTCGTTATATTCTGTGACGTACTTCGTTTAAATCGATCTTTAAACGTTACTCGGATAGATATTATTAATACGCTCTCCACGAAGGAATTCGATATGGAAAACGGCACGACGGTGGACGACGAACGTCGTAGTACCGCGTCCTGTTTTTCATACCTCGAAGGAAGCTTAAGAGAAATTTTTAGAGCGGTAGGACACGCGTGCCATATGCTTTCGAATC
This sequence comes from Ceratina japonica, assembly GCA_019453355.1. NCBI lineage: Eukaryota > Metazoa > Arthropoda > Insecta > Hymenoptera > Apidae > Ceratina > Ceratina japonica. The sequence goes on along the minus strand of SMSR01007339.1, from coordinate 34,014 downwards.
TCGTTTCTGTTCGTACTCGATGCGCGAATCTCTAAATGAAAGATGCATCGTCGTATTTATAGAAGGGTAGAAGAGAACTGGGCGGATTAAGAACGAGGCATATTAATGCTTGCTGAGTGTACATACTGTAACATAGTGGTAACGTGCTCTAAGTTTCGATCGACGGCGTCTCTGGTTCACGCGATTGAAGCGTAGGGCATGTCGTAAAATGTTTGCAGTAAGCTTTCTCACACTTCGTTGTACTTGCTAACGCTGTTTAAGAACGAAATTTCTTTCTTTGTTTTAATCGAGAACGTACAATCCATTCGTAGTTCCTGAGTGAAACAATTGTTTGTTCGAACGTTTCGGGAACGAGGACGGTCGACCGCGTCGAGCCTAGAGTCGGAAATGGGTAGATTCGGGCGTGTCACGCGGTGGGTTTGCATTTATTGTAAGTAGTGCATTTATTTTACGATCTGTCGTCGTCGGACCGCGTCTCTCTTAGAGAAAGATCGTTTGCGAGTAAGGGGGAGAGGAAACAAAGCACAATCTTTTAAATAGTATTTATCGATATATTTAATTTTTAAGATCAATACTTCTTTGCAGTATTACGATGTAAATAAAAAATTTATTCTATTAATCGAACAAAAATTTACTGTCTATACCCGAAATCGTTCGCGTATATTACGGTTGAACCTACGTTTCGCTGTAATTAAATAATTGTAGCTATATTTTAAGCGCGTCGAACGAGCGGTCGATTTCGAGACAGCCGACGATTAAATGTAAAGCGCGTTCTCTTTAATCTGTACATACGACGTTTCTCTTTTCGCACAGTAACAGGGTTCGTATCTCGTTGATACGCGCGCGTTGGTAAGATGAATCACACTACTTACAACTTGTGCATTTAACGAAAGGCTTTTGATAACGATTGAGTCTCCCCAATTTTTTCGAAGCGACGAACGAAGGAACGATGCTGCAAGCCAAAGTTCAATGTTACTTTTAATAATCTACTGCTCGTAGCGTTTGTGTCGAGCGTACGAGACGAGGGAATGTATGAGGTGTAAAGAAAATGTAATCTAGTCAGCACGATTTTCATTTTAATTGTATGCGAAGCGTTTCATCGATGGAAATGGTTTACGTTTGAACGACATCGGGGCGAATAAGCATTTTGATTGGGAACGAAACGAAACGAAACGAAGCGAAACGAAACAAAAGAATCTGAACGAGAAGATGAATGATTGAAAGTAAATCGAGTCTAAATTCCGTAGGATATCGTCAATTCGAGTGAGACAGGAGGAGCTGACCGAGAATAGGAAACGCGTTAGGGATACAAATGTATGTACGCGTACCGAGCAAATTTAATTACCGCGATAACTTATGAACATGACGTTTTATCTATTTTCTTAAGGTTTCTGTAAGATCACTAATTCCTGTGTACGAAATAAAGTATTCTACAGCACAAGAGAGCATTATGTCGATACAGAACAATTCATACTCGTTCGTAAGAATAGAACAACGTTTATTGTATTTCCATGAATGAACTCTTTTGCTGTCTATACAGAAGCGGCTGGACGCGGAGGTGAACAAATATTTCAGATATATCGTTTCGACTATTTTCTTACGGAGAGTTCGAATCCCAATGTTGAGAATCGTAATCAAAATGTATTGAACCAAATGATACATGAATGCACGTTCTACGTACCATTCGAAGGCATTTATATTTTTATTTGTGTATTTTAAGAAGAATATCTCACAATAAAGTACACAATGAAAGATTCGTATTTAACGTAGTGTTAATAACGACCGTTTCGAAACAATAGTCGCCGTCTACAGACGTTTAAACGGTGTTCCTTTAAACGCGACACCGACGATCGTAAGTGCATTTAATTATAACGATCATTTATTAGAATAGAAATGCATACCGTATACCTGTTCTCTCCTGAAAGTATCGGCGCCTCCGGATTCGTAATTCGTTCATCGATATCTTTCTTCGGCGACCAACTTCTCGCGATTCGCCACTGCGCCGTCTGGATNTAATTATAATGATCATTTATTAGAATAGAAATGCATACCGTATACCTGTTTTCTCCTGAAAGTATCGGCGCCTCCGGATTCGTAATTCGTTCATCGATATCTTTCTTCGGCGACCAACTTCTCGCGATTCGCCACTGCGCCGACAGGCGGTGACAGCCGGTGACAGGCTTTAGGACGAGATGTAAACATCTCGGCTTCGAACGGTTCGGCTTTAATGCTTCAATGAATCGGAATCGTGATTAAAGCGTACAGAGTTACTCGTAAAGTAAACGAACTGTGTATGGNTCGGCTTTAATGCTTCAATGAATCGGAATCGTGATTAAAGCGTACAGAGTACTAGACAGTTACTCGTAAAGTGAACGAACTGTGTATGATAAACGTTCATAGTTATATACGACTTGTAACAAATTCGTTATACCTCGTACACGTCGTTCTGCGATCGGGATGACGGAGAAGGAAAAGTGATTATTCGATCTTAATTGTGAAGCTATTTGTTAGACAGCGCAGTTTTTATAATTAGAAGTTTCGAGGAATCAGCGAGTATCATGGGTACTTCTCAAACTTTATATATTAACCTCTTCACCGAAGATAAGATTCACGTTCTGAAAGAGGTAAGTGGAATAAGAGTGTGAGATACCCGTTTGCCGACGTTCTCGGGAATACGGGAATATAAAAATGTATTACAGTTCTTACATGCTTGTGCGGATGAAATATGCGGTAGGCCAGGTCCGACTTACAGTAAGTTTGTAAACGGTATGGACTGGAGTAGGGAAGAGTACGAAGAGACGTATAAATTAATATCGATGCTGTTGAGAAACCCCTCTTCTCTGCACTTGATAGAAGAAAAGGTAACACATAGAAATGTTTAAAGAACGGGCATCGAGATGGAGATATATTATTTGTTACAGATGCCGCAAGAGTATCACGAATTACCAGAACAGATTCAACAAAATATATTGTCCTGTCTGAAGGTGAGAAGGGAACAGTTGGTAGATGCTCTATTGGAAGACTATTCCAGGGAAAAAGGCGATACCGTGACCGACTTCGATTGGAGACTAAAGGTAGAACGTGAACGACGTCTGCAACTAAAGATCCTATTACTGATACGTATTTGTCGTGATAGCTCGTAATGGGGTCCAGTAAGTTAGCCGCTTTGAGGGAACCTCTGCTTCAGTTAGATCTCACCGTCGAGGGCAAGGAGTCGCGGCAGATCTTGGGTTTGGAGTTGAATAAAGACGAACTGGACACGTTTATGAACGCGATGGAGAGTATAGTGCAGTAGCTACTACGGGTACAAATGTTTTCTACGTGCGTATAATTGTAAAGGAAACCTAAAATAAAGAAGATCCATTTTTACACTTGTTTCACAGTTTATTATAGATTATAGATAAATGTAGAATAGTTTAATTACTATTATAACTGCTGATCGAAGATACTGAAGACTGTCGGTCTGTGCCTGAGGCGGCGTCGGCTCGAGACGTTCTCATTTACAATTTTGTAATTTATCCGCGGGCAAAATAGATAAACGAGAGAGCCGGCGTCGACGGCGCCTCAGATATACAACGATTGATCGAGTTCCGAGTGCACAGATCCAGTCGGGTTCAAGGATATTTTTCTATTTTTTTTATCGTTTTCCTTTTTTAGAAAAAAAGTTCGCTCTCGTTGCCAAAAAATTTGCCTCCAAAAAAATCGGTGAATTTCGTTGTAAAGACTTTACGGACATTATATTTAATGAAAGGTTTACTATACAATTTTTAATTTTACCTCTTTCTCCTTACTCGTTTTAATAATATACTCGTTTTGCAATGCCGGTCGCGGGCACGGTGAACGTTCGCTCCGTCCGACGCTCACAGATATTCTGACATTTTCCGCCTTCCCTTCCCTTCTCTTCATCTCTTTTTTTTTCTTCTTTTGGAGCATTTACATACGTAATATAATGCGCTTTTTCCGTTCTTTAACTTTACGATCTACGCTACGGTTCTTAATAAAAAAAAAAAAGAAAGCTTTCATTTACTCCCGGCGATCCGTGAAGACGGACACCGCGTTTTCGGTTGCTGAAATTGTGCATGTTCCTCGTAATTGTATAGTTAGGCGATATCTTTTTAATGATTATTATAAAATTACGAATAGGCTTCCTCGTATGTAAGTAGTTTCTCATATGGAGAAGTTTAGCATTTCGAACAAACGCCGAATTTACACAAACGCATTCTCTATGTCTAGATTATATATCACTTACACTGTTTTTCTCGACATACTGTATTGTTTTTTTTTTGTTCTTTTCATCGTCATCTCCTTCGTGTGTCTGTGTGGGAGTGTGTGTAAAAATGGTGTACGTGCGTTTCAATGATACGTAATGCACGCGGGGATCGCGTGCTGCCAATGTTCCTGCTGCACGGTATTACAACGCCGGTTTTGTGCCTCGTGTGCTCGCGCGTACCGAAGTGGTCGTACGTAGAAGTGCCTCCGTTCCTCGTTACAACGTAAATACCTCGACTCGATTGTACGATTATATAAAGAAGAAACAAGGACCGCGAAAGGGATACGAACAAAATGAATCCGACCGTCCTTGGAATCGCGATGCGAGTGTTCCATTACTCGTGCGCTTCGACGGTTTCACCTCCTCGATAAAGTTTTACCGCTCTGCCGCGCGTTTCCCGTTCACACTCCGGCGAAGAGACGCGCTCCATCGGTTCTCTCTCATCTTTCCCGTTTCTGACCTGCCTCGAGCATCGCCTCCCACACACACCCTCTCTCTCTCTCTAATTCTATCCTCTCGCTCCCTCAGTCTCACTTTTCACGCACTCGTACGCACACGCACACCTCTTCTTCTCTGTCAGTCTCCGACCTTTTCTTTTTCTGATTTTCTTTTTGTTACAATTTTCTCGTCCCTTGTACTCTCTCGATATAGCAATATGTAGTTACGAGAGGGGGGTGCCTCGATGAGTATTTCTTTTAATCCGGAATACGACTTACGTTTTAGTAACGGTCACGGTCTACCGATCTCATAGTTTCGTTCTCAGCAGGGCCAAAATTCGTTGCGAGCGTCGCGGGTTCAAGGTTCAGAAGTATGATCGTTCGAAAATGACCGGCCGAGTCTCGCCCGCTCGAGTCGAACGTCGTACGCGTAATACGCGTATCGGCTCGTCCTCCTCGTGAATCCTCTGTCTCTCGGGCGACGCGGATCGCGGGCCACCGTCTCTAGACGATANGAAAATGACCGGCCGAGTCTCGCCCGCTCGAGTCGAACGTCGTACGCGTAGTACGCGTATCGGCTCGTCCTCCTCGTGAATCCTCTGTCTCTCGGGCGACGCGGATCGCGGGCCACCGTCTCTAGACGATGTCTTCCCGCCCTGCCGGCGAATCAATTGTCAATAGGCCTACTATCGAGTTTGTAATGCTCTCGGGATGTCGCGGTCACGTCGTCTCGTCGTCGTTCCCATATTTTTTTTGTTGCTCGTAACGAAAGAACATCATTTTTCTGTTTAGTTGCAGGAATGGTCCAAATATACATATCTATATAATATACTTTTTTGGTTTTAACGAGAGAAAAGAACTTTCTTCTTCCCAAAATACAATTCGGTTTAGGCGGTTGGTTTATTCGTTTATGTTGTTTTGGTAATGTGCGTCCGCGATTATTTCCTGCGAACAGCCAAACGAATCACGCGTTTCGATAAGAACGCTAGGAACGAAACACGATCGATAGAAATATTTTACACTCACGTTCGTATTACACTCGATGGTCGCCGCCGCGACGGCCTTATCGCTTATGTCGATCTCCTCGATGGCCTTTAACAGAAGAAAGAGATGCGTAACGAGATTAGTATAACGGGGTGTTCGAGTTTCTTTTACGGGGACAAGCCAAATTGGATTGAGAATTTTCAGATGGCCCCTCGCTCTACGTTCCTCGTCGGACGTTTAACGACCTCGGGATCGGACGCGCGAGACCGCGCGAACGACCGTTTGGCGATCATCACGAATTCTCAATCGAACATGAATAGAAGGGGGGAACAATTGATCGATGATGCGGGCGTCACCTTGGCCACTGAAGCGACGTCCTCGGTGATGGCCGGTGCCGACGGTGGAGAGGCGGGCACTTCGCTCGGGACGGCTGGCGTTGTAACTTTGACGGCTTCGGCCGGACTCTCTATCGTACTGTCGCGAGCCACGTTATTTTCTACGGGTGCCTCGGGTTCCGGGGTGCTCTGGAAAACGCATACGCATCTGATCGTTAGGAGATCCCCACGGAGGATTTTCGCGGGTAGGTCGAACGCGTGTCCGCGGCAAGTCCAAATCCCAGCATGCTACGAGAACGAGAGACACGCGAAGAGGACGACTCCGTCCACTCGAAGAGGACGACGACGACGACGCGACTGGACGGAATCGTGCCTCGTGCTCGCGTTCGGACAGCGGCAAAGAAACCCTGCTGGTGAACCCTCGGATAAGAAAACTCTGCATGCGCAATACAAGATGCTTATGTACGACACAACAGATGCAGTTTACGGAAAGAGCATATATGACGGTATCGACGTGTCTAAATAAGATCTATTCGACGTGTTCTAAGAACCTCGGCTAGAAATCGACGATACCGGAAATGCTCGATGCACGAACGAGTTTATTTTTCGACGAACGACACTTGTACAAGATTTACAGAAGGTGCTATGATGCATCGTACATTCCCAGTATCCCGCGTACGTCGTATAATTAGTATAAAAGTGAACGTCTATCAGTGAGATTCACGCTAGAAATTCGTCTAACACGAGCGGCTAATTGTTATAATTAGTGAAACAGCGTTCCGATGAAAAAAGAAATTTTCTACGGAAACAACTTCGGCTATGTCTCTCTAAACGGTGCAGCGAACGTTTGTTGCTCGTTTATAAATCTATATATATATAATGTGTCGAGCTACGAGAATGCTCTACTTTCATTTTAGCGCCTCGATTCGAGTGAACCAAGTCGTGTTAATATCGTCAAGAAAACCAAGAGGCAAACAACACAGGGTGGTGGCAGTAACGGTTGTTCTGGTACAGTGGTTCGGTGGTGGAAGCGTCCAAGGAGGTTTTGTCACGGTAAACAGAGTTTGTTAATCACGTGTGTCCGACAGAACGAAGGATGTATTAGACGAGACCCATATACGTTTTTAAAAGAAAGATTCGATGCGTTAAGGATCAGATAGAGAGAGTGAGAGAGAGAGAGAGACAGAAGGGGATTACGGGACGGGATGATTCCTCGTTTTTTTTGGACGTTCTGTTTTCCGTATCGTGCACGAAGAAGGCGAACGCCAGGAGGAGGTCCGGCGGGAATGAGATTCGTGCAATAAACCCACAGACACGTGTGTCACAGGTGCGTCAAGTCGCAGTCCCGTTCGATAAACCCTTTTCGCGTATCGCGTTCGTTGCGGGAAAAGTAAGCGAGGGAATTTGACCGCGTTTGCCCCGGCGAAGGTCCCCTGCGCCAATACGCTAATCGGCAAAGCTGTTGTGATCGACTAGTACGGGAGGCGTTTGAACGTGCCGTCTCTTCTAACAACTACTGTGATACCGTAGGACGACTTCGCGGCGTACAGGAGTCGTCGATATCCTGAGATAAATCGCAGTCCTCTTCCGCGCGTGTACGGTACCGATCGCGCGCCGCGCTTATCGCGTTGAACGTGACACGCACGGGAGGATCAGGCGCACCTGACGTTATCGTCTTCATTTGCGCGATCGCGTCATTGTCAACTATTTTTTGTCACGCCCCGTAATATTGACGCGAACCGAGACGATAACGCGAAGCACCTTGTCCTCCGAGCGAAGAGAGAGGGTGGGACGTCGAAGCGTCGGATCGAAAGGCGATTATCTCGGGACTCGACGCGCGATGGCTTTTCTAAACGAAGATAGGCAGGTAGAGTGTGTATGTGTGTGTGCGCGCGCGCGCGCCCTTGTACGCGTCGAGGTGGCGGAGCACCGGGACAACGCAACAAACCCACGAAATCGGGAGAGCGGAGGGCCGACACGACGGGAAAAACGGGACGGGAAGAGAGTCGACGTGTTCTCAGACTATGTTTCACAGAGACGGTTGGTTTTTGTGCGGACCGTAACGACGAGATACTTTGGAACGAGGCGCGCCCCACCAGAAAAGGTATATCGGCTGCCTGAATTCATGCCAGGAGGTTGTGTTACATGTTAGTCACCTGATGGGTCTCCTGGACAGTGGTCGACGACGTGGCGTTGTTCGACAACAGACACGAGACCGAGTTCTCTTCCTGCTTCTCAGTCTCCGCCAGAGACTCGGCTAATCTCTCCTTTAACTCAATGTCGGACTCATTGTACGAATTGAGGCTTATCGACACCGATTCCATCTTGAACTCTCGATTGCTCTGGTCGTCGTACAACTGTGTCTGCGAGGAGTCTTTAGTGGATGTTGTCAGGCCGGACGTGATACTGACGTTGGATTGGGAACTGGGACTTCGGGGCGGTGTCAGTAGTGTCTCTGTCGGGTTTCTCGCGTTCTCTTCGGGTAACGGAAGCTCGCACTTGGATTCGGACGGGTCGAGCGGACAGGAGAGCTCTTCCGGTGGCAGTGGGTAATTCAACGAATCTGTCTGTTCCACGGAACCGTCGTCGGGCGCCGGGGGTAGGTCGTCCGTGGGACTGGGAACGTGTTCTAGTCTCGACGAGGGTGAATTCGTTTGGGTCTCGCACGCGACGCTCGCTTCGGCAACGGAACCGTCTAAGAGCGACACGGGGGGCTCGTCGCCCGTCTCGGGAACGGGGAGATCCGCGACGGGACGCTCGCTCGTCTCGATTCGTTCGTCCAGCGGTGGAACGGGAGTCTCGTCGTTCTCCGTTCGTTTCTGTTCCGAGATCTGCGGTTCTGCGTCTACGACGGGGGAAGGCACTGTTGTGTTCAGAACGTCCGCGTTCTCGGAATCGTATTTCTCCCGAAGGCTAGGCACGGGTGATTCTGGGAGCGGGGGAGGCATCGATTCGCACTCCTCCTCGTTCGTCGGTTCGTCCGAAACGTTCTCGATCGGTCGTACCGGCTCGATCGTCTCCCGAGAAACGAGCGAGTCTCCGGGTTCCTCTTGCTTCTCAGAAGTAAACGTCTCCTCCGTGGGTACGGTGACGTCGGACTCCGATTCTACCTCCAGCTCGTCTTCCACGCCCGGGACGACTTCGACCGACTCGCTGTTGGCCTTCGAGACGTCGGCCTCGATCTCCGTCACGTCTTCGATCGTCTCCGTGACTTCCTCGTCCACGGGGATGACGACTGCCGGTTTCGCTTCGACCAGGATCTCGTCCGACACCGGAACCGGGCCTTCCTCCGACTCTACGATGGTGTCGACGGTCACGTCCGACGAGCAGAGCACGACCTCTTCGNGGGATGACGACTGCCGGTTTCGCTTCGACCAGGATCTCGTCCGACACCGGGACCGGGCCTTCCTCCGACTCTACGATGGTGTCGACGGTCACGTCCGACGAGCAGAGCACGACCTCTTCCACGGGCTCCGTCGTCTCTTCCTGAACGGTCTCGTCCGGCTCGATGACCCGCGCGATCAATTCCTCGTCTAGATCCATCGCGGGTTCTGGTACTTTCGCCTCTGCTTCGCAGACGGTCTCTTCTTCCACGACGCATTCGACCACTACACGTGCTCGTTCGTCCTCGATCGGCTTGCCGCCGCCGTCGTCAGTTTTCGCGGCCGATTCCGACGGAAGCGGGATCTCCTCGACCGCTTTCGTCTCGGGAGACTTCTCTGACTCGGTGGTTTCGGGGATCGACGAGGCCTTCGCGAAGCTCTCGGGCAACGACGACGCCGGTATTTCGGTCGGGACGTCGTCCGAAACGGGCGCGTCCGGCTCTGCGGTCCTACCGCCGTCACCGGCGCTGAGCGACTCTAGATCTTCGTTGATCGCGACCGGGAGGGGATCGGGCGAATCGGAATATCCAGCCGGAAGAGGCTCTACGCTCGGGGGTACGATAGTCGATTCTGTAGGGGTTTTTAGGTCGACGAAAGAGCGAGACTCGATCTGGGGTTCGGGGGCCGGTACCGTTGGTGGTGGTGGCGGCGACGGGTCGTTATCGCGGTCTTGGCCGAGGGACGCGGTCGAATCGTCGTGAGCAGCCTCGGCAGGCAGCTTGAGGGCCTCGGCGAGCGCGGTCGCGGTCGCCGCCGCCGCCTGCTGAGCCTGCTGCAACGGCGACGAGTCGATCGGAGTGGGCGGCGGACTGGACGGGGGCAGGGAAGGAATGTCCTCACTGGTTTTCCTCTCAATGATAGACGGCTGCGTAGCGACTGTCTGGACTCGGAAAACGGAGACTTCTACCGGGCCCGGTGCGAGCTGACCACCGGCTGGACTGACCTCGACTACTTTTTTCTCGGCCTCCACTTTTTCGACTTCCTCTTTCTTTTCGGCCTCGACAGGGACGGGAGTTGGGACAGAGGGAGTGGGTTCCTCTGTCTTTTCCTCGGCGGGGCTACCAGCGGCCGTCGCCGGCCCGTCTTCCTTCGCCTCGGTCGCTGCTGCCGGGATGGTCGCTGCCGGGGTCGCCGCAGGTGCTACGGGGGCGGCTTCGTTCTCCGCGGTCGGACTACTCACTGCTGACTTCTCCTCCACCGGGCTACTCGCCGTGCCCGATCCGTTCTCCGCTTCCTCTCCGCCCTGGAACAGATGGTACGTCGTACTTATTAATTTAATCGCATTTATTTAATCGAGTATTACGGATATCGATGGGGAACGCTGCTCGACGTCGAAAGGGGATCGTCGACGCTCGTGGTTCGGCGTAAATACGAGAAATACGAGCGGAACGAAATCAATTCTTGAAACCGAAGAGGGAAACAGAAACCGGACGTGCGGAGAGCGGCGCGTGCTTTATCGTCCCCAGACCTCGGTATCGATCGGCTGGTTAAGTGAAACCCCTTCTCGCCCGTGTTCCTCCCATGCATTTTCGTAAGGGGTAAGCCTCTCGCTTAAAGAATTACGGCCCCTGAAGGGTTCCGCACAAGGGCTTTCTAAACCGGAGTGTTTTTTCTCAGACGTCCCGCGATCCCCGTGTTTCGCCAGCATCGCGCGTACACAATTTCCCTTTGCCGAGCGCCGACCAAAAATTTACCGCCGCTCGTTTCCAAGTCTGCGTTCGCGCGAGAAATTCGATCGGCGAATCGAGGGGACGCCGAAAGAACGCGCGTTGGTAGCTCTGGCCGTTGGCCAGGATCCGTTCCTCGGCCCGTTGTCCGTCGTCGCGAGAAACGACCGGCACTCCGGGTGTAATAAACTTCCGATCGGCCTCCGGTTTCTTCTCGCGGTAAGATCGATCGATCGGCGGTTCGCGCGTTCTGCCCGTCGACGCGTCATTGGCCGGTGACCAACTTTCGAGTAGGTCACAAAACCGACGCGGACAACTTTGTAAAAGAGAAACCGAGAAATCCCGAGAGTTCGTCGGTTTAAAAAACTTCGCGGCGTCCTCTTGGCTACCGGCGGTCTATCCCCCCGAACTATATTTAAACGATTCCGCGGATTTCGAACGGCTGGCTTGAAGCTCGTCCAAATCGGCGATAAATGAGCAACGGTCCTCGTCGACTCTGTTCTTCGTACAAGGATTTACTGGCTAAACGGGACCGGTCCGCGACCGTTCGCCCTTCTTCGTTCTAAATTTATTAAATGACTCACGGCCGGAGACGTGCGTCGTCCGTCTCGATCCGGAGAGAGACGTAGTTTTAGAAATAGAGGATCGGTGCGCGATCGAACCGACGACGACGATCGATGCGACGTCGTCTGATTCCGAAAGTCGTCGAACCGCGCGAATCGGTCGGCGACAGCTGGTACACGCGTCGAGACCGATATCAGAATCAATTTCCTGTTACGAAAGCGAAAAAAAAAGAACTGTCTAGGGTGACGCACGACACGTGGCCACGCCGGCCGGCTCGCGAGATGCTATATCTGACCGTCGAATAAATTTATGGGACGATAAAGCGATCGGAAACGCAGCTTTTCAAGCCCGCGTCGCGTTCGCGTGATATCGGTTATTGTGTGCAATTATTGTCCGTTCGAACGATCGGTTCCCGACGCGAAACGCGATGCAATTTTTTAGTTCGATAACGGAGAGACGTCACGGTTACTTTTCTTCTTCGTCCAGTGGTCTTTGGAATAAAATAACGTGTAAAACGAGGGAGTTAATGCGTCGGACACGCTCTGTTACGCGTTCCGGAGAACGAAGACTTTAACGACGCGTTCGTAAAGAGATCGCGATGATGCACGGTTCTCTCGCGAAAAGCTCGTCGACGTCGATTGCCGATTGTCCCCCGGATTAAAACGCGACGTATCCCGCGTGTCCCTTTCTAAGGGGCAAATCGCGTTTTTCGACTCGCCTCTTTCTCTTCTCCTATTTGCCGACCTTCTCCGGAATTGAATTACGATAGCGGTATTTATTCGGTCCAGCGGAGCGTGTCCGACGGTAATATCGGTCTTGGCATGTAAACGGAGCCGGGAGGAAAGATGCACTTAATATCTGCGCCAAGGTGAATCGGCGAGACGCGTCGGACGGGACCCAATTATCGAGCATTGGCCAGGTCAGGTCCAAAGACGATTCCCCACCGAATTCCTCGTCCTCGGACTCGTCACTGGACCCGGTGGGCGGTCGTCGCGGGCGCGTTCGCGGGCCCGCTCGTCCTTTTCGCGTTCGTCCACGTGGAATGCGCGACGCGGAGGGACACAACGGGAAACAACACCGAGCTGACTCGGGAACGATTCTTTCGCGCTATTTTCGCGCGCCGCTCCTCGCCGCGTTCTTCTCGAGCCAAGAAAACGTTCCGCGAGCTTTCACCGTCGCGTAGCCGCGACTATTTTTGCTCCGGCGGCGCCGCGACGCGCGGCACCGGGGTGCCTCCTCCTCTCTTCGCTCGGTGTCGGTTTACCTTTGTTCTCGCTGCACCGCTCTACGCGTCGACCGGGAACAATGGACTATTACGTAAAAATGGTATCGAACGCGGTGACTCATCGACGGGCGTAAATAAAATATCGGCCGTTCAGGTGAAACGAGCACCACTCCTCCTCCTCCTCCTACATCTCCGGGTGTAACCGATAACGCGACGCGGACACAATGCGAAATTAATCGCCGCCTCCGACGGACTCGACCGCTATTAATCCCTGGACACCCGGGGGCGGTTTATCCTCGCCGGAAGCGCGGTCGCCCCCCGTTTTGGTATCGCGAACGCGATGAGGGAAATAACAACGTCGCCACGCTGCACGCATCTGACGTCCTACGCGCGTCGAGGACACGACGATACGACGAGGAGACCCGTACCTCGTCTTCCGGGGCAGCGACGCCCAAAAGCGGGACGTAAGACAGGACTCTCCTGGCACCGCGGGCGAATGCACCCGCCACGCGGTATACTCCGTTGCTGACGCTTCGGCCGGCTCTGCCGATCGACTCCATCTCCGCGAGGTCTCCTTGAAACCGAGGTATCGCGTGGGTGGATGGTAGCCGACGTACGAATCCGCGGACGACCAAGAAACTTCGAGAAGTGCGCGTCACGGGAACGGATTTAAATTAGACGCAATAAACGTAACCGGTTCGGGTTATATATAGGCAAACCGTCGAAAAGGGTCCCTTATCAAGCTCCCGTACCGGCCGCCTATTAATACCCGCGAATCGACGCGCGAAATGATCGATACGCAAAAAAAAAGTCACGGTCGCGCGACGATTCATCCCCCGGTGAACGCGAGACCGGCCGATAAATCGCGTACGAGATATTGGAAATTATCTTACGAACGACACACTTNAAGTCACGGTCGCGACGATTCATCCCCCGGTGAACGCGAGACCGGCCGATAAATCGCGTACGAGATATTGGAAAATTATCTTACGAACGACACACTTCAATGACAGAATCTGCGACTCCGTTCGCGACTTCCGGGGAGTAAAAAATTAGTGATCGTCGATNTTAATGACAGAATCTGCGACTCCGTTCGCGACTTCCGGGGAGTAAAAAATCAGTGATCGTCGGCGGCCTTGGTCGTCCGCGAACACACCTCTCGTCGACGGTACCTCTTCTGCAAACGCACACACGCACGAACGCGCACTGTCACCGAGAGAAAGATCCGTACGAACCGTTCGCCGTTGGCGAACTACTCGGGCCGGGCCGCGAGTTACCGCCGACTTTATATAGAGTCCGACGGAGAGGATTCGTCCCACGTCTCGCCGAGAGAAGAGAGGAGAGCCGTCGCCGATACGCGCTTGGACATCGGGGGAGAGAAGAGACCCGTTTAGAGCGAACACCGAGAACCCTTCCGCGCTCCTCCGAGTCGAACTTTCGTCCGACTCGAGCTCCGACGACGAGTTTCCTAGCTACGTCGGAGATTCGCGGCTAATTATCGTCCAACGAAAATCTGTCCGTGTGGACCGTTTTTATGGAAGTTCGACGCGAGACACGAAAATCCGGGACGACGGAGGCTCGACGCCGGTCGAAAATTCCGCGAGAGGAAAGTCGACCCACGGTTCGCGACTCCGCGAGGAGCGAAGGGAAGAGTCACGACGAAGTACGCGAAACGTGATGGAAAGAGGAACCCGTCGTGCACCACCTACGCGGCGCGGTGCCGGTGAAACCAGGAAGAGAAAAAGACGCTGGGAGCGAAGAAAGGAAGAAGAGAACCGGATTACGGGTGCCGGTCGCGGTTCGCATCAGATCGTCGCCGAAACTTCTGTTAGCGTCGCGAGTCGTCGGTGGAGACGGCGAGAAATCGGCACGCGTCCGACCGGCTCGAGGAAAAAAGAGTTCGCGCCGCAAAACCACCGGGGGCATTTCTATTCTCGGACGATCGAAAGAGAAAGGCGGCGACGGGAGAGATCGGCGCCGTCCGAGGAACGACGCGAAAAGGGTCTCGCGAAGTACAAGGGGCCGAACATTTTTGACGCGGTTCCAAATTTCTAATGCTGCACAAGCGTGACCTTTAGGCCGCAGTCAATCGGACGCTCGAATTAGCATCCGCGTTATTCGTTCGGCCACGGTTCGCTACCGAATGGACGACGCTCGATCTAAATCCAGAACCGCTGCTGGCCCGCGCGGCCCATACACTTTACATTTCATTAAGCGCTTTTGTCCGTCGTCGTTCGTAGCCTCTGATCTCTGATGGACCTCCCGTCATTTAGCGGTAATCATCGTGAATGGCCTTCGTTCAGAGATCTCTCCACCGCGTCGGTCATTGATCACTCTGAGGTGTCTGATAGTCAACGTTTGCAGTATTTAAAAGCAGCGCCGATTATCGTGCACAAGACCCTGGTGAGGAGCAAATTATTTGGATTTAAATTTTCTGTTTTAAACAACACATATTTTCCTTTCCTACTCATCCGTTCCACTCGCGAAATCCGGACCCGGTTAGGTCGTAACCTAACATAGCCGACGAAAGAACGGGTGCTCGTCGGACCCTTGCCCGGTCCGCGGAAACATCGAACGGAGACGTCGACTCGTTAGAAATCGCGAGAGTTCAATACGCCGAGACAGGTTCTATGACCGATCGTCGGTGGCAGCATCGACCGCGAAGCGGAATTATTCTTGGACCGAGACGAGAAGAGAGGAGAGAGGCTGGTTACCAACCGAGAGACCTGAACTCGACGCGTCGACCGGACGTTCGTACAGATGGAGACCACGTCCCAGCTACCTCCCGGGGGATGCAAAGTCGTTACGATCGGCATATTAATTGGCGTTAACGCTCGAAAACACCGCTAATGGGCCTCCTTCGAAACGAGCTAAACGACGTTTCTTTTTAGGAGAGACGGCGAAACGCGGAACGCGACGAACCACCAGGCAATTATCGTCCGTCAAAACCGACGACCCTTTCGAATGTTATTCGATCGCGATCGCAGAACGCGCTTCTGAAAAATTCCCAGTGCGATACGCGGACAGAGGGACGACGTCGAGGACGCGACTAATCGCGTACGATCGGTTTCTGCGATTCGCCGAGTACGTGAAGAACGCGACGCGTAAATCTGACCGCGCGACGAATACGTCGATCGCGCTTGTCGTCGTTATTGGGTTTTAGCTAGGTTTTCCGTGGATCTCGTTAAATTTCCCGTTGCCGCTACCCTTTGATTTATACGCGCCGGCTCGGAGATCTTTTGCCTCGCAAAATCCTCGGGGAACCTCTGTTGTTTCGCGAAACAGAAACGAAACGAAACGAAAGGACGCCGCGGCGCGGTGGCTTTGCCGTCGACGACACGCTCCGAGAAGCACGCGCGCTCTCGTATATTCCACCCTCTCTCCGGTCCGCTCTCTTCGCCCTTTGAAGAGGGTCGCGAAACGCGACGCGAGGAGAGGGTGCCGCCCGTACAGAACAGACGGAGAAAGAGGTCGGCCATCGATTTTATCATTCGCACACGCGGATTCGACCGCGCGAAACTCGACGAATAAACGCGGGAGGAATTGCCCCGATCGCGATACGTGCCTATTTCCTGCTACGACCAAGTTTCGAACTCGTCGGCCGACGCGAGATTTACCGTCTGCCGAGGACGAGCCGTCGAACCGCGGTGAAACCGCGACCTCGTAACTGGAGCATCGAAGATCGCTGGTACTTTTGCGTGCACGCGCCGGAAGCGTCGACGAGCGTCGTTTCGAGGACGGAAGAAACATCTTAGCGGACGCCTCGCGTTTCCCGTCGAAGGGCCAATTATTTTTGCGCTGGGCCCGACGGACAGAGGGACAAGAGTAGAATTCGTTCGATCGCGTCCGGCCGATCGAATCCTCGCCGGCGTATCGGTTTAGTCCCCGCGGTAAATTGGGTTAACGAGGGCATACACCCTCCTCTTCCTTCTTGTTCGGTCGGGTCGAGCCAGGCAACGCCCTCGGGTCGGGCCACGAGTGGATATTTATCGGAGGTCGAGTAGTTTACCGTAGTTACGGTATCGTCGAGAGATTTCGCCGGGCAACCGCTCCTCGGCCCGACTCAATTATGCAACATCCTCCGCGGCGACGTTTCCCGGAATCCACTCCTGACTGACTGAGATTCCCCCGCGTTTCGATACCCGTCAGCAATCGCCTATTTTCCGATCGATCGGTCGATCGACGGCCCGGTGCTAAAAGGTGCTAAAAGGTGCTCGAGAGACACTTTTCCCTGTTGCCACCTGACATCGTTCCGGTCGACCCGCGACTGGCTTCCCGAAACGCAAATTCGTTCGAAGCTGCTCGTATCCAGTGACAAACGGGATAATCCAGAAACAAATCAATTAGGCGAATCAAATATTTACCGAGCAAACGCGGACACGAATGAGCGGCGCGCGTCGTTTCGTCCGGGTACTCGGTCGAACCGTCAAGTGCACACGTGCACGGCTATCCAATCGAGATAAAACTCTCCTCGGAGGTGCGAACGCGTTCGTCTCGAGGATGGAACGCGCAAGAGTTCTATCGCTTCTCCCGGAAGATTTACGACCGCGAATTCACGCGCGGAAGTACCCTCTTCCTTCCGCCGTTACGGAACGCGAACACGTACACAATATTTCGCGTATCGAACGAGAGGATTTCCTGTCGCGAACAGGAATCGTTCCGAGTCCCGGTATCCGAGAGCGACGTCGACGTATGACGCCGCAAAAGGTGCGCAGCGGGACATTTTTACCGCGAAAACGTGCGTACTCGTAGGTTTTCGTTTATGGGTCGAACTGATTCCGAGGAAGACTCGATTTCGCGGGGAGGCGGAAACGAAAAAGGCGGCTGAAAGATAATGGACGGGAAAACTCGTTATCGAGCGTCTTCTTTCGTTGGAAAGCGTGCCGTTTCGTCGGCTCGGCCGACGACCGCAGACCGGGAAACTCCACCTGGGAAATCACGCGATGCCGTTTGCCGCGTCCGATCTTAATTAAAGAGCAGTCTTCGACGAAACGCGGACCCGCGAGATCGACGAAACGCAACGATTCGTGCGAGGCGATTCCCTTCGAAACGATCGAAACCGGTCGTTCGCGGTTCTTCGAAAAACGGAGGCGCGCGGTCTCGATAGAGCAGGATTAAAATCGTAATTAAAGCGGAGGTAAAGTTTCTTGTTCGCGCTTGAGAGCCGCACGAGTCTTTTGCCGGCGAGAGCTCGGTGAACGCGAAAAGCCCTGGTCGCCCCGTCGGTCGGCATGGCAACAGCTCCGCGCGTCCCGGCGTCGGGACGCTCGATACTAGACGACGACGACGACGACGCCCAAATCCGAAGGGAGGGCGGCGGAGGGGTAGAGCCGGCACCGGGCTACGTGCCGGCGACTCCTGCGAATTCCACGCGAATATATATCCGGATCGCGATTCACCTATACCCCCCCGGGACCCATCGATCCGCGAATCCGACGAATCCGTCAATCGTAAAGCGTCGATTGGCGTCGCGCGCTCGGCCTTTGAACCCGTCCGAGAACCGTGGGACCCTGGCAACAAGTCGCTGCTCCGACCGCGACTACGCGACGTCTATTGTCAAAAGAAAACCAAGTTTTACACGATTTCGTTGCATAGGACCCCCGTCTATACACGCAGTCCCGAGAGAGTAGGACTAGGCACACTTTAGTTTTCGATCATTCCGCGCGCGATCTCCTCTCGTTTATCACTTCCGAATGCGATCCCGATCGGAAGCGTGTCGGGCCGGGGTTCATAAATAAAGAAATGGGAAGTCGAATCGTGAACCGCGTATTTTTAATACAATGGTATCGCGATGACGTCAAGTGATAACGAGGTCGAGAGAACCGTCCGGGGTCTTTCGACCGGCATACTTTGGGTACGGACGGCGAAACGGTGTGCACGCGAACGGCGTATAATCGGTCCGGCTGCAATTAGAAAATTAATTTTCTGCCGGGTGCGAGGGTGCCGCGTTTGTATTTCCTTCTTTCCTACCCTTTCGCGCCGCGACCCCGCTGCTCTTCTCTTTCCCGGAAGGAAAAATATCCTGGCTCTTCCATAAAAAATGCGAGAGGAGTTTCCCCGCGTAATGGCCCGGCGCGGTGATTCCTCGGCTCGATCGCGGCCACCTGTCCCCGATATCGTTCGTTCCTCCGTCCGATTTTTTTTTTCTTATAACGACCAGGTAATAAAACTCGCGGCGGAGCAAGACGAGGAGGGATTAATTTTTACGACGGCGAGGCAGCGAAGGCGCGTCGTTCTCCAGGAAAGTTCGTCGGCGCGTCGGCCGATCGGTTAATAAAGCCGGTCGAGGTCTTCCGGACGAAGGCACGGCGCGGCGCGTCTCCGCGAAACTTTTTCCCGTTCTCGGTCTCGTATCGACCCTGGCGCACCCAGACGAGAAGAAAACTGCGCGTACCAATATTTGTGCGACGGACTCGGCCTCGAGATTACGGCCGGAACGTCGTCGTCGTCGTCGAACTTACCCCCGCCCCGATCGATCGACCAATTTCGCTCGCGCAATATCCTGTTGCCAAACTGTTCTACGACAACTGGTCCGAAAAAAATGTTGAGGACCGCGACGACCCGACTTCGTGACCCCCCGGGAGGCTCAGGTATTCCCGGTCGAAAAACGGGAGGCTATTACAATTGTCTAGTCCTGTCTTTCGTCGTCGGTCCGTGCGAGACGTGCATCGATCGGGGAATCGATGGGAACGAAGACGAGGAACACAGAAGGGAAAAGAACGACGTTTGGTCGGTGGTTCGGGTAATGCGTTTAAGTCTAGCAGCCACCCGCGACCGCCGGTAGACGCGCGTCCGGGTGGGGAAACGTTCAACAGTTCTGGCCGGCCGCCAGCGGCTCGCTCCGAGGTTGATTAGTTTGTAATTGCGCATTGTTTTCCCTCCTTTCCCTGGCAGCGAAATAAGACGTCGAAGGGAAATAGACGGGAAGGTCCGCACCGAGCGAGGACCACGAGCCTAAACGCGCGGGACCGAAATCCAATTGGACGATGCCGCGTCGATTTCCGATCGATTATTTATACGACGGTCGTCGAACTTGGAGCTTCGTGCTTTTTATTCGCGTTCCACCTGTCGCGTTCGCGAGTCTAGCACGAGGCAAAACGCGATTGGCACCGCGTCTCCTTTCTCTGTCGACCACCGCGACGAGAAACAAAGCGGGAAGAGAGTCGGCCGGAGAACACAAGGGGCGAAAGAAAAAAGGGTGGGACGAGGGACGGGAGGCTTTCGTCGCGGCGAACGAAAGTGGCTTTTCGAGGGAGGACGCAACTGAAGAAGACAGATATTCGATTTTCACCCGGGGAACGGGGACACCTGCCGAATTCCCGACGTCGTCGAACGCGAGAGAATTCCGATTTCACGTTTGCCTATATCTACCGCGACCGAAGCGTCGCGGATGGGATTTTTAAATTAGACCTCGTACAAAAGCTTAGGCGTGGGCGCGATCGATTAAAATAGATCCTTGACGCGCCCGATTTTCGCGCTCGTCGATCGACCGACTTCCGCGCGGACTCTTCGAACGCTTATTTTCGATCCCCGTTCGACCGGTTTCGCTCGGGCGCGTAAAATCCTTGATCGCGAACGATTCGAAGGCGATTCCTGCTACTTCCGTCCCCGTCGGAGACAACGGGGATCTCGTGTAAACGGTCGACGGGTCGTCGCGGCGAATTTACGACGACAGAACGGATACGGCGTGAAATCGGAACGGGCGAACGGTGCACGCAATTGCGCAGAAAGATATGCACGCGAGAGCCGAACGCTCGCTCGTCGGATGAATTTCATCGGGGCCATTAGGAACGAAATCGAAGCCAGTAGAAACCTACCGAGACGCCTTCCGCGCGCCGTATTCAAACCGGTTTTTAACCGTCCCGGCCCGATCTTTTGCCACCGTTGCCCGGAGCCGCGCGCGCCTTATTCTCGGCGCATACCTAGACGGGAGGGACTCCTGCACCGCGCGTGTACCGTTGCACGCGTGTCCCCGACATATTTTAAGACCGCGAAACTCGCCCGTATCTCGTCACTCGTCACATAAATTTGTACCGTCCCGACGCGTTACGACCTGGCTCCTCTCGCCTCAAACGAATCGGCCCTCTCTCTCCTCCGATCGACGATCGATTTACGAGCCCCTCGCGATCGACCAGTANTATCTCGTCACTCGTCACATAAATTTGTACCGTCCCGACGCGTTACGACCCGGCTCCTCTCGCCTCAAACGAATCGGCCCTCTTTCTCCTCCGATCGACGATCGATTTACGAGCCCCTCGCCACCGACCAGTAACGACGACCGATTCCTCTTTCTCGCGATCGCTACGACGACGCCCGGTTGCACCGAAGTTGGTCGCGTTCGTGACCGTGAAACGGTCGGAACAAAAGAGGCGAGTGAAAGTTCTTCTCACCCCCCGTTGGCCCGATGCAGCACACGCGTGCCGTGCCTCGCCGAACTCTCTTTTTACCCTACCCTTAACCCCTGCTCGCACGGGAGAGTTTTTCATTTTTCCGAGGGTCGAGTCACGCGAGGCCAACTCTTTCTGCCTCCGAACGACCGATACCCGACGCACGCTACAAACCCCCAACTAATTAATATCGCCCGTAACCCTTTCGGCGCCGACCGCCAGACGAACGACTTCGACGAACCATTTAGAAAACGCGTTCTCACTATGTTTTTTTTTTCCCTTTTGTATGCAATGATTTTTCGGACAAAGGTTCGCAGCACCGAAAGGCTAGAAGACGCGGAAAGTTTCGTTGAGGTCGGAAACGCAGATTTTGACTCGATCAAACGTGACCGTGAAAAAATTGGGGACGACGCGTCAAAACCAATTGTACGTGCGAAGAACAGAGGAGAACGGGCACGTTGAAGAGAACGAAGGAGCGGGTACCCTTTCTCCTTCTGCAGGAGGGGACTCTCGCGAGGGTGGACGGGCCGGAGACAATGTGACGTTCGCGTAGGTGCGAAACCGAGAATACTAGCGGCAGACGGAAAGACTCTCGAGCGAGAGTCCTCCTGGGTCGCACTCGGCGGACCCTCCCTAGCCTGGAGGCCCGACGATCTCCGGCTTCATCGACGGAAAACCACTCGTCGACGAGCTCCGAGCTTCCTCGGTCCATCGAGGGGATTTTCGACCCCATGTCGCGTCTTCGACACCTCGAAGGTCGCGCCGTTATCGCTTCGCATGATGAAAACGTGATTTAGACACAGAAATTTCTATGATCGTTGCCGTCGACACTTTTGACTCGATTACGACCGAATAAAAGTGGAACCGTTACGAGGAGAGAGGATGAATTTCTCAGGTGTGCGAAACCTTTACAATTGCACGAAAGAGCACCAGCGGTATAATAGAAACCCTCTGATCCGACGTATCCTCCCACGCGCGGTTGGTTCTCCTCCGCCGTTACAAACTTGTTTACGATCGCGCATAAAACGTTCGCTGAACGGCGAGCCGTAGAATCGGTTATAACTATGATAGCGAACAGCCGATTACGCGAATTTATACGAAAAGAGTTACACCTCTTCCATAAACAAGCGAATTCGCGTAACTTTTAACCCGGATCGTCGGCGATACGATATCGCAATGGGAGACTTCAATTTCAGATGGAATAAAAGATGGAATAAAGAGAACGCGAGGCGTCGTATTACCGCGAACGCAGTTCGACGCGATCGAGGCTTATCCCTGAACGCGAGAACCGTCTCTCTTTACGCGACGAAATAACGCGGCGTAGGTAACCGTTTCCGGGAAGTTTGGGCCATTGAACCGCGTCCACCAGTCGCACGACGAGCGTTCACCGGTCTCGGCGACGACGCGACAAACAAATTCGATCGAGAGAACGAAGAATACTCCGAGCCGGGCCACCGTGCGTGGTCGTTCGCGTCTGTAAAAAAAGATCCGCGGAACGCGATGCCACAGTTCGACGTCTCAATAGAGTCCGAAGAAACTGTTGGACGAGAATCGAGGAAACGCGGGGAAGAAGCGGCGGCTCTGGACGGAATACTGGGTAACGAGCCGGGGAGCAATAAGTCATTCTCCGCGGTACACCGTGTCGGCGGCACAATGACATCTCGCTGTTACGAGCTGTAGTAGTACGCACCACCGCTAGTAGTTCCTTAATGACCCGGAATGCCGGCTCCTCGGTGCTCGAACGGAGTGAAAGTCGCGGTTGAACGCGGCGGCCCTCGCGATATCCGAAGCTGGTCTCGCGGAGAACCGCGATTTCCTCTCGCCCGTGTATATCTCGGACACACGTGTCTTCGAACGTTCGACGCGAGCGCATCGATCATCCTCTCCGGGCCGATAGAAATGTAGCGCGCGCGTCAACGAGGGTCTATTTACGACGCTGTCTCGAACGCGATTCGTCGGACGGAAACGACCGACCGGTGTCAGACCGATTTATCCTACGCGAAACGAATTGTTTTTCCGCGATCGGGGTCGCGAAAGAGCGGACGAGGATCGCGGGCGTATAAGCGAGGTAGGACGAACGGAACACGGGGCCCGGCGAACGGCGAGGAGAGGGATAATTCAGTGACTCCGGAGCCAAGCCGGTTTTCCATGGCAGCGTATCGCGAAACTCGCGACGAACGAGAAGGATGAGTCACGGGCCGCTCGCCCTTCCACGGAGGTCGCCGAAGAAAAAAGAGGAGAGAGAGAGGAGCGGAGAACGAGGGAGAAGACGAAGAAGGTGGCAAAGAAACGGGGAGATTAGCCCTGACGATCTCGAGGCTACACGGTTCGCCTACGCGCGCGGCTAGCCCGACGACCGGCAACGGGCGCGACCGAGAAAAAGGAGACGCGCCACTTATTATATACGCGCTCGCCCGCGGCCTTATCGAGAAATTTCGTTCCGATCCCCGACGAAATACGTGGGAAACGTGGGAAACGCGGTCTCGCCCGGGCGGCAAAAGCGTCACTTTCGTAGCGTTTAACCGGCTGTGCTGTAAACGCGTCGCGAACAGAAAAATCGCTATGCCGGATATTATAATTGACTTTGTTCGCGTTCGGCGGCTATCGGGCTCTATATCAATTTTTGTAGAATAAATCTGAGATAATCGCGAAAGGCGCGAGATTTATAGGACGTCTCGAGGCCAATTAAACACCGGCGGTGCTTCGATCCGTGACGGTTATCGCGTGGTCGTTCCCGATTATACCGCTATACGCAGATCGGCTGAAATCGAAGGGAGCACAAATCACGCTCGAGCGAGCGGTGCCCTGCTGCTAGTTTCACCGTCGCTGCCCGGCACTCATTATTTCTTTAACGCTGCGCCGAGGATCGATCGACTACGACCGATCGACCAAAGAACGGAAACGGACCTGGAAATTTTTTGGTACGCGAACCCCGTCCGAACGATAGGTCCCAACAGGGTGACTCTACCCGAAATCGGCGTTCGAATAGGTAGCAAAGTATCACAGCCGACGTATTTTTCGTGCTCAATGCTCGTTCTTACGATCGGAAACGACGACCGAGCGACAACTACGAATGATCCAATTAAAGAAGAGCGTATTTTCTTTTTCAGGTATTATCGCGGCCCGTTTCTACGCCATGGGAAAGCGCATAAGGCAAAGTTCCGTGCTCACCTCTGCGAGCGGTTCCTCCTTGGTGACGTCTCCATTCTTGGGCGCTTCCTCGCGGGCAGGCTTGTTCTTGTCCTTCTTGCTGAAGCTGATCGACCTGAAGGACCACTTTTTCTTCATCTATGAACGAGGAAACGGCATCGATAATGATCGAACAACTCATTGCTCTCATCTTATTTCTCTAACGCTACGCAGAGACGGTGGACGGAATAAAAACGGTAATATCCCGGTTTACGACCGCGATCGGCCGACGTGACACGAGACGCGAACACTGTTCGACGTTAACGCCGAATCTACGACCGACGATTGTAAAAGTCCTTCGGCGAACTTCCCTTTTCACGATACGCGGTAGAATCGATCGTTTTCGGCGGGCGATCATTCGCCGCCGGGTCTCACCTTTTCCTTCTTTTTGGTTTCCTTGCTGTCTGGAGAGGTGGCAGTGTTCGGACTAGCTGGAGTGGTGGGTTCCGTCGGCGTCGTGACCTCCGCCGTTTCCGCGGGAGATTCTCCGGGCGACTCTTGCTTAGTTTCCTCGGTCTTTACCTCATCCTGTCGAAAAACAAAAACGAACAGATTACAGACGGTCGAAATCGCGCGAACGAATCGGTGGACAAACAGGTTCTGAAAGAATCGAAAGTGAACGGGGGCGCGTGGGCAGGCCCGTTTTCGCGTCGATCGCGACAGAAAAATCGCGTCGGTCAGCTGCGAGCGATATCGACGCCCGTGTCGCAAGGATCGGGAGCACGTGGCGGCAGGTGCATCGGCGTGTTACGAAATCTCGTAAAAGATTCAGGGAATCGTTCGCCGCGTACTCCGTTCGCGCGCCGTAAATTCGGAGCGTATTCAACGTCTCTCCCGGGATACGACCACGCGTCTTTATGGACCGAACCGATGGGGCACGGTCGGTCGTAACGCCCTGCGCGAATCGCTTTTATCGTTCATACGTCGAAGCACGCTCGTTTCTCGTGTACATAATAAAAAAGAAAAAACAGAGAGAGAGACATATACGGTTGGCGATAAACGGGCGGAGTGGAGCGCGTCTCGACAAACGAACGGAGAGAAGTTCGCAGGTACGCGACGACGACGAGCCTCGTCGGAGAGGCGAGCTACTAGGAAACCCGATAAAAATAATCGGACGCCGTGGAATTTCGTCGTCCATCGCGGTCACGCGAACCGCTCGCCGTTGTTTGCGTCATGCCGGATGAATTTTCCGCGAGCACGTTCCGTCGGAATGGCTCGCGATAAAAGGAAACGGAGAAGAGAATCGCGGACGGGAAAAACGGAGCGAGCGTACGTAAGTACGTGGACGGTGTCTCGCGGTACACGTCGGGAACGGAAAGGGACGGCTGCGGCCGGTCTCGGGACGAAACCGCGAAAATCTCGGATTACGGCGAACGAACAGCGGTTCTCCGAGGAACGGGGCCAGATCGCGAGTCTCGCGCGATCGGGAACGTCCGCGGCGCGTGGTTCATCGAGACGACGAACGATATACACGAGATAGAGAAAGGAATTTCTGCCGTCTCTCGGAACGGCGATAAAAGGAATGTAGTGCGTCCATTTATTTAATCACCGGCGCGACGTTCCCGAGACGAGCAAACACAACGATTGATACCGAATTATTCTATTTTACGAGCCATTATTTCCGACGTTCCCGGTTTAACGCGATACGGCGAACCACCGGGCATTGTTTGCCGGCCACGTCGAAGCCTCTTCATCGGCTCCGATCGCGCAAACAGCGAACGCTTTATTATCGATGCAAATCCTCTGGAACAATTCCACTTGCGCGTTTACACGTTCTCCGCTCCGTATACACCGCGCGAGCCGATCCGACCGATCGAGTTTTCGACGCGTTCGCGATTCTTCGTTCCGTCCTCGGCGTCGACTTCGTTAAACGACCGACTGTTAGATTCGCAGTCCGTAGACGCCCGTGACGCGACGTCGATTCGTCCGGATACCCGAGAGAATCTTCCGTCGTACAACTACGATTATATTATGTAAATGTCCGGTTATTTTCGTAGTTGGCGGACGAGAGACGAAGGTGCGTCTCGCGGTATCGTCGATGGACCGGGGAGAGAAAGGGAACGAGAAAGGCTACGTAGGAACGAAAAGAAGAGAACTGCGAGGCTGCGGCACACGAACGGCGTAGGCGTGTGGGATCGGAGTACAATGGCATTACGCGCGCCACCGCGGTGTCTTATATTATATGTCAATTAATTATGCTCGTCTGTCCGCGATTAAACCAGGGACCCCGACGACGATTTCAATATATTACGTTTCGTCGAACGAACGAACGACCGCGAACCTTCGATTTAAACATTTTTACGAGTTCTGATCGATGGATTAATAGTCAGTGAACATCGTGTATCGTTTTAAATATCGATCGATCGGGATCGCGTGCACGTACGGCCGCGAGGAACTCGGCATTTTTCTATCGCGTTCTAAATATTCATGGAATCCGTGCATCGCGTTGCGAGTAAAAGAGGAGAGCATCGACGAACGAACGACGTGAAGTCGAACACAATATCGGAATACAAAGAAATCACGGTGGTCCGAGGCCACTGCGAGGCCGCAGCTGCAGTTCTCGAGACCTAGACCACTCGAGAGAGTAGGAGATCCGGCGACGTATCGCTAATTCCCATCGAATGAAACGAATGAAATTACCGATTCCAGAGACGGCCGGTTAAAATCGGTGTTCGAGCCGAGTTCGCACCGAGCGAAGAACCGCGATTCGGTCTAAGAATCGAACGGCAAAGTGTTTCACGGTTCGGTGTCGGACGGAGAACGGCGAAGAGCGATTGCAAAACATTTCTGCGAGGAATTTCGCGTTGGTTCGCGCGCGCGCGTCGAGAACGTGACGGGACAAGGACATCGGATCTACGAAATTCCGTGCGGATAATCGCGCCGGAGACCCTTCCGTGATCCGTCTGAGCGTTTCGAAAAACGTGCTATTAAAATACCTCCTCTTCCCTTTTGACTTCGACCGACGCTCGGCACGAAGTCTCGAGTGTCCGAACACCTTCGAGACAATGAATCGGAAATATCTTACGCTGTTGCGCAATTGTATATCGCAGAGCTAAGTCGGTAGTAGAGGTATGGATTCTCGTTCGATATAAAATTTCCATAATTTTATCGATTCTTTCGATCGGCCAATGTGCGAGAAAGGTGCGTCGTCGTGGCATCGATCTGCTCAGCGCGAAAACTTCCAAGAAGGATAAGACTTTATCGCGGCTGACCCGTGCAGAAAAACATCCCGTGGAATGCGGGTGGCACGCAGCTTTAATTAGCAGAGGCAAACAGATGACTCGCGTCTCGTATTAATTAATAAACCGAGTCGAGGGGAGGCGATGATTCACGCGAAAAGCGTTCTCCGCGAGACGATCGTTCGCGGTCGCGTCCACGACGACGTTTTGTCCGGCGGAATAAATCTACCGACTGGAATTCGGGTCATTCGTCGACATCTGCACGGAAAACGTTGCAAAAAGGCCCGAACGATAAACGCGACGCGAATTTAGATGCAGTATCTCCTGCAAAAAAGTACGGTCATAACGCGACTACGGGTCTAAAAACGCGTCGTTTTCAATCGCATAAGCTTGGAGGAACACGCGAGGGGAAGAATTCGGTCACGTGTGTGTATCCCGTCGTAAGAATCGCGAATAGCCAAGGCTGCGAGAGAGAGAGAGCTCGGCCTTTCCATTAGACCAGCCCCGGCCCCGAGATATATCTTAAATTATTCGCGAAACGCGTTGTAGATCCTCCGTCCGAACGAAATAAAATGAACGAAACAGTAACTGGTTGGCCGGCGGCCGGTCGAGGCCGAGTATCAAGGGCAGGTGTTCGATACGAAAAACGAGACGGTACGCACCTGCTTCGAGATTTTGCAAGATCGCAGGGATGGTGTGCACGGGCGAAACGCATTCGCGCGCGCTCCGGCGCAGAAAAACGACACCGAGACCCACTCTCTCTCGTTCAAAGGTCAATTCCGGCAAATGGTCGCGAAACTAAATCCCGTGCTCGATCCCGGCCTCCGTAAACGTCGGGACAAAAGAGACGTTCTTCTAGGACAGTTAGGTATGCACCGGGAAGAGGAGACGCGCGGTTACAGTTAGTCGTTACCGGTACGTGCGCGTGCACCTGTTACTTCTCGCACGGAGAGTCGGCCACGAGAGCCCAGAGAGTGCTCTCGAGAAAAATGCCGAGCCATCTCGACGACGGCGGCGTCCCGATCAATTTTTTCTGAGGTCCGACGAAGCTCGTTTCCGCGGATCGGGTCTGGAGACGGCCACGTGACGTGGTGGCCAGGCGAGGCTCGCCGCAAGCTCGATACGTCCGGCCGCGAATCGCAACAGCGGATAACGTGTTCACGGAGTATTAACGCGGTTTCCTCGGGCTCGTGCGCGAAAGCGAGATCGAGAAATTGATATACCGACGCCCGCTCGTTACGCCGAGATTTCGAGTAGATCGTTAAACTTCTCGTACGCGATAGTTCAATGAGATCGTCGATCGGTTTTTATCAATGAATTCTGGTGGTTCGCGTTCCCTCGACTCTGCTCGACGAAGCTAATTTATACGAAAATGTAAAACAGAAACGAATCGAGAACAACACTTTCGTTCTCTCGGATAGAACCGCTGCGCGGTCTGGAAAGATCGGTATCCCGGTTTCGTTAAGTGGCACAATGGGCGTATACCGCGCGTAAAAATACACTTTTCCACGAAATCAAATGCGCGCCTTTCTACAGCTTTACACACGCTCGGACTAGAAACCGTTTCGATCGATGGGAGAGACCGCCCCGTCTACGAGCCGCCAGCAAAGACGATCGCGCGGTTCGACACCGTCTTTCTCGGATCCAGGACGGAGGAGGAAGTAGAGAAAGACTCGGCGTTAAACGGAAATGAAAGGAAGAGGTCGGGGAACGATCCCTACTACTCTCTTCTCTCCGCGAGCGTCACAGTATCTGGTGCATGACAGCTGCCGGGGTTGCTCAATCGAGGAAATATCAGGTTTCGTCTAGCCTGCGAGCATTTCCACGATACGTTCGCTAACACACGCTTTTACGCGAATCGAGAGCGACAGTTCGAACTTTCGATGCCGTCTGCCCATTGACGACCGCTCGCGGCTCGATCCGCGGTCGCCAGATTTCTTTCGTTAAAAAAAAAAAGAAATACCACCCGGTTCGCACCTCCGTTCGCCTCGTCGAACTTTATCTCCTATCACGCTCCCGACGTCCGTCCATGGTTTCGCGTTTCCTCCGTTCGTACGTAAACAGGAATGCAGATAAAAGTGCAACGATCGGTGCACGTGTTTCCCGAGGCGAAGGGGTCAGCCCGGATAAAAATCAGTAGTTGCACCCAATGAATCTCCTTTCCTTTTATTAATTTCCGCCGGCGAGAGAGCGTTGCGAGCGAATCAAACTTATCTCTGGGAGTAATCTCAGGAGTCCGCGATGCACGCAACACGCACGTGCGTAACGACGACTAATGCAACTTCTTCGCTTCTTCTTTTTTTCCTCTCGACGGTAAACGCGGCTCGTGTACTGGGCGTTCGTCAGATAGCTCGGCGAAGAGTCATCGTCGGTCATCGTCGATGAATCAATTGAATTTAATAACCGAGCCGTGTCGCGGAGGAAAACTCGGGCAAAATACTATCGCCGCTGCTAGGCGTTCCGCGTATTCGTTGCTGATTCATTAACACGGTTCTTCGAACGATCGCTTTCGACTCGTATTCGAGGAAGCTCGATATTGAAAAACGTCGTCGAGCCCGTTCGCCGTTTTTGCGACGCGTCGGCCTCGACGACGGAGTCTAGCGACGTGCAGACGAGTCTTTGGAGGCGCGGTGCGTCGCGGTTCTGATTGCGTTGATTCAGAGTCGTACGCGATCGAATCTAGGGATCGTAATTTCTCGTTTGAATTCAAGTAGCAATTTGGTAGTTACGACGGTCGACTTAATAAGAAGAAATAAAGCGATCGGACTCACCTTCTCCTTGTCCTTCTTCTTTTCCGTCGCGTCGTCCTTATCCTTGTCTTTGTCCTCGGCCGCGTCCGTGTGAGGCGCTATGCCGTTGGTGGTGGGTTTCGTGTCGGCGGTCTCCTCGATCCTTTCCAGTTTGCCGTCGCCAGGTGCGGCGTTGTCACCGACACCTCCTTCGGCGGGCAGACCCTCCTTCTTCGGCGTCGTCGTTATGTCCACGGACCTTCTGCTCTGTCTCGCGCCCATCTTGCCTCTCTTTTTCTCTGTCCCTTCGCTGTCTCTCTCTCACCCGTTCGCGCTTTCCTCGATGCCGTCTGATCAGGTGTCGCGCGTCCAATAAAACTGACCTGCAATCAACCGGCGGCGAAAGTGAGCCAGGAATGCTCGGAACGGAGGGGAAAGCTTATCAGCTCTTATCGATTCGCGAAACAGGTCGACGTAAAACGTTACGCGCCGGCGATACAATTCCAGATCGATTCGTGCATACCGACGACTCGTCGATCGCGCACAAACAGTAGCCGTAAGAAAAAATGATTCGAGGTTCGAGCGCGGATTTCTCGTGCGTTCGCAGAAAGAGTCGACGGCGAACCCGCCGATTTAGTTGGCCAATAGAGAAACGCGCGTTAAGGGAATCGCGGGGACCGCGCGGTTTGCGACTTCATCTCGACGAAACGCGAGCCGCCGGCATCGGCGTCGGTGCATCGGTATGCGGGCGATAGACGCGGTCGTCGTCTGACTTTCGCGCGCGCCGAGCTTCTCAATTCGCAGGTGCGCTGCA
The DNA here is from genome assembly GCA_019453355.1 of Ceratina japonica. Lineage (NCBI taxonomy): Eukaryota > Metazoa > Arthropoda > Insecta > Hymenoptera > Apidae > Ceratina > Ceratina japonica. The sequence continues at coordinate 2,851 of SMSR01007339.1, read as the reverse complement.
CCGAGGAGGAGGATTCCGCGCGACGAAAACCTTCGCGCGCGGTTTTTTCGCTACCATACACGGCCGGCGAAAGAAATCGCCGGCCGTCGATGAATAATATATGAACTGGCCGCGTGCGAGACAAAGAGAAAGGTTCGACGGCGACACGCTTCGCGAGAAAGGAATTCCTCGCGAATTAAATACCGAGGCTGACCGCGTTAACGGGGGGGAAAAAAATCATTTCTCTCGCCACATTCGTGCCACCANCAGGTGCGCTGCACCGAGGAGGAGGATTCCGCGCGACGAAAACCTTCGCGCGCGGTTTTTTCGCTACCATACACGGCCGGCGAAAGAAATCGCCGGCCGTCGATGAATAATATATGAACTGGCCGCGTGCGAGACAAAGAGAAAGGTTCGACGGCGACACGCTTCGCGAGAAAGGAATTCCTCGCGAATTAAATACCGAGGCTGACCGCGTTAACGGGGGGGAAAAAATCATTTCTCTCGCTACATTCGTGCCACCGCCACGTGTCCAGACTAGACCTACCGAGAGCCGACACCCTTTCGCGAATTAAACGGCGAGACCGACCGACCGTCAAACGGGAAATTAGTTATTTCGCCTCGTAACGCGGCCGCGAGATTGTAACAGACGCTCGGAACCGTAACGGGAAAGTTCGGTCAGTTTCCTTCAGACAGGCGTGAATCATTCGTCGATTCGAGGAAAAACTGTTCGTTCGGGAGACAAAGGCGACACAAAGATATAGAAATAAGGGGTCTCTTTGAGAGCGGTAAGTGGCACTAATTATCGTCGCAGGGAGTAGTAGACCGCCGTTAAAGAGACGCTGGTTAACGGTACGGCGTACACGTTTCTCTCACGATGTCGGAGGAAGCGAGCCGTTGTTCCAATGAAACCGGGAAAAACTGGCGCGACGAGCCGGACACGGCGCGGCTCATTCGCGTGTACAACGCGTTTTAAAGAGCAGCGCACGTGGCCACGCGCCGTTGCCCGCGTCTCACGGATATACAAACGCACGCCTTCGCGACCAACCGAAATCGCAAAAGACGCGGACACAGGGCAAACAGAGTAAAATCGTAGTTTTAATCCTTAAGGCCGATTCGAGTCGAATAGTTGAATGAAAATCGACGGATCCGCGTAAGAGCGAAGGAACGATCGCGATAGAGCTGCGTTTCCCGTATGTAAATAATGCCGGGTGGAACGCGCGCCTAGAAGCCTAATCGGACGCGATACGACGATTCGTAAGCGCGGTGTCTCGTCAACTGCGTGACGCCACGTTTTCACGGATTCTCAAATGGGCGGAAAGTAGGTAGATCGAATCGGCTTTCTGCTTTCTAACGATCTAGGCGGTTCGCGCGGACGACTTAAAATTCGTAAAACCGATCGAACGACGGGAGGGACGCTGCTGCTATCCGATCGAACGTCGCTAACGATAAACGCTTGTTCCGAGGTTCTGTGAAACAGAAGTAACGCACGGGCTCGAACGGCGCGCGTATCACCGTCGCTGAATAATGGCATTTGTCTCTGGCAGCCTATTCACGGTGCATTGCACTTTCGAGTCGCGACGTTACAACGCGGTTCAAAAGTTTCGAGCCGAGCCGTCGCGACGAACACGAGGATGGATCGCTACGGTTCCGAGAGACGTACAAACGACGACGTCCCGACGCCGGGAAGAATCTGTTCGGGATCGAATTTGACGAATTCCCCTTCGATAACGAGAGAGCGCCGACGAGATTTAAGAGCTCTTTCAGACTGGACGTCCATTATCCGTATCGGCGGTTCGGATCCCGCTCTCCGAGGCTATTATTCTTACGTAACGGAATAATGGGTCACACAACGGCGACGACCCCGTCGAGCCCCCTAGAGGAACACCCCCGCCGGCAACGAATTTTCCGAGCAAATTGGAGCGGCCTGCGCGTACAAAGGAACCACGGTTCGCTGCGCGGGAGAAAACGCTATTAAAAGTTCCGCTTCATTTCGCCGCCCATAGTCCCGTCGAGTCGCGACGCAAACATTGACAACGTGATTATTGGCGTTTACGCACGAATCGCCGGAGATACATTGAACGCGTACGGTACCCCTTCTTTTTTAAACGGACAAAGAGTCCCGTCACGTTTTTTTTACCTAAGAAAATACGAAACGAAGAGGAAAAGCACGTGATCGGCGTCCACGGTTCGTGAAGAGGCTCGAAAAATATTTACGTCGTTTCATCCCTAAGGAACGCGACAGATGCGAGAAGCGGGAGGGCTAAAAAATAGGTTGGGCCCGTCCGAGGTGCGTCGCGAGCAACACGTCCAGGACGCGACACGTGTCGAACGTTCGGCCGTGGGAAGCAGCGGAATATCATCCCCACAGGAAAAATGTACTCTTTCCTCTCGTAGTAACTCGTTCTCGTACCTACGATTTATCTCTCGCCGACGCTGCTATATTTAGCTCCGAAACCGCGCGGCGACAGATAAAACGCGGTTCGCAGTTAGGAAATTGCTTTCGAGTCGACGTTTCAACGGTGTCTGTCAAAATCGTGTCGTTTAGCACCGTCGTCGCGACGGACACCTGACGAAGGTGTATCGGGCGCGAACGGATGTAAGAGGAAGAGCCGCTACCACCGATGTCGCTCGTTTCGAGAGAGAGAGAGAGAGAGAGAGAGAGAGAGAGAGAGAGAGAGAGAGATGAACGAGAAATCACGCCCGATAAAGACCAGATTTTTTCGACGCCGCTTTTTGGTAAAACGCGAAACCTCGAGGTAATCCTAGTAAACATTGCGTCACGATTCGAGATAACGAGTTCGTAGCCTTGACTGGGCAACGCCATTAAATTAATCTTATTACGTCCGAACGAAACACGGTAGATTTCAGC